>JAQGBT010000618.1:0-46358 GCA_034698585.1 Disparrhopalites patrizii | reverse complement strand
TTCGTTTCCATATCCGAAGGGGATACGGCAAATACAGATGAGCTTGTACAAATAGGTTCGGACATGATTATTGTACCGCTGCTAATTTCATCGATGTTCACAGGCGTAGAACAAATCGACTCTGATGTTATTACGTAATAACTTGTATTTCTTGTTTCGCTATCCAAATGCGTTGAGCAGGTCGTGTCCGCAGTTGGAGCTTCTGTAGATATATCCAAATCCGAGGAGGCCAATACAGATGGACTTGAATAAATGGGTGCGAACGTCAATATTTTACCACGTGTATTTTCATCGCTGTTCGTTGCTGAAGTCACGCATGTTCTGAAGGTATGCTGGAAGTCTGTTTGTAATGGAGTAGAACGAAACAAGTTTGAAGTGACGGAATTGGTAGCATTGCACAAGCCAGAAGATGGCATTTTGTATGGTGTCGATCGAATTGGTTCAGACGTTAATATTGTATCACTGGTGTTTGGTTCACTAATTGAGGACGCGGAAAAACTGCTACCGCCTGTGTGAAAATTGGTAACATGGCATGAAGGCGATGACGAGATTCTAGAAAGTTTGGAACCAATCTGCCCAGACGTTACTACGGTAATGCCGCCACTTAAAGGTTTATTGGTTGATGTTGTAGAGCAAACTTTTTGTGAAGTTCCGTCACCTTTTTCTAGTGTACTCTGGAAGGTGTACGAAGATTTTATTGCCAAAAATTTGGTGAAATAAGACGGCTGGATCATCGCACCTATATCTGTAGCTGATGGTATGGACATCTTACTTCTGATTTCTGCGTTAGATACTTGAGTGGATAGTTCATAGTTGGAGAAAGTGGAGCTTTCTACTAAATTCTCCATGTTTGATGCGTTGCACGTATGAGAATCGCTGGTTTCCTCTAATTCCCACTGTTCTGTGGACGAAGGACTACTATCACCCGCATCTGTTGGCGTACTGGAGGCACGGGAGAGTACTATGGCCTCAGTTGAAGTCATGGCATTGCTCGTGGGCGTTGATGTGTAATATAAACTCATTGCATTCTCCCGCACATTCGCCGCCGTTAAAATGTCAGTGTGAGATCTGGACGTGGTCTCATTTATGGGAGTTTCTGTTTCCACGTCATAATCAGCAAAAGTTGATGAATAAGGAGTGGAATAATTACAGCGATGAGTATCAGAACTTTTTGAAACTGTGTAGTTTTCACCTTCAGTTGTTGAAGTCAACCCTACATTGGTTGCATCGCTACTGAGTAACCGCTGTGCAGTAATCGATGTGCTTAAACCTGACACTGGCGTTGTAAATGCTGTTGTACAGAACGAGCTTGGATAAATGTCCTTTCGATTTTTCGACGTTTGTGGAACTGTGTCGTACACTCTTTTGGTTGGAGATGACACGACTGTCGTGGTTACATCGTTGGAAAACGTTGAATACGGAGTAATAGGTGTTCCCGTCTCCGAAGCTTTTTGGGTTGAGAATTGTACTGATTTCGTTACCTTGACAAACCGAATTAATTCGTTTATTAGCGAAGTGTTCAAGTATATTTTGAAATTATTTGGTCTGCACTTTTTGTTAGCTCGTTCGGTGTGCGTACCGGGTATAAATGAATGTATGGAACTTGCCTAATATGTACTATGTATTAGGATGGCTCATTATCGGATTTACTTTGATTTTGATGGTAGAAATATACGGAGATGCTGACATTACCTGTTGGGTTGTATAATATTCTGTGAAGGGCATCGTGAATGTATCGGAAGTAGCCAGCAGATTTTCCGACAGTACAACTTTCAGGGTTGTGGTTGCGGAAAAGTTTATGTTAGTTGAAAAAGTACAACCTAAAACAATTTGCAAGTATTACAAAATTTTTGTTACACGTACAGATACAGTCTCTCTCTGTACCGGCCCTCCCTATAAGAGCACTTACTCTATAACAGCAAACAGCAGTGCTGAATCCTATCTACAGCTTTACCATGTAAAGTGCGCTCTGTATAAGAGCACTCCCTATAACAGCAGTTACTCTATAACAACAGGGTATTTTCTTCCCTCGGTTACATTTCTCTCACTATAACCACACTTTCTCCCTATAAGACCATTAGCGCCTAAGTCAGGTATCTCTTCCACATTAACGTTTTCTCTATAAAAGCACCGGAACTCTATACCACCACAATTTCTTTCTTTTTCTCACTAAAATGTGAATAGTTACGTCCAATTATGTAAATATTGTTAGAATTTGGAAAATTATTGAAGTTATGCCTGAAAATAATCTTACTTAATTCATATTAATATTGTTTTAACTAATACTCTATACTTGCAGTTCGTTATAAGAGCACGTTTTCTGGTGCAGATAGGGTGCTGTTATAGGGAGAGACGACTGTACACAGGAACAAGCAACTTGCGCTTTATTTGTTCAGGAAATTGAGCTAAAAAATCATTCTAGTGTATTTTTAGCGCTTCATCGTTGTTTCTGTACCCATTTAACGTTTTCACGGTTTTCAAAATTTGTGTTTTAATCACAGACAAAAAACCTCCATTCCATGTGGATTCCGCTTCATATGAGCCTGTTATTTACATTCTAAACTCCTAATTTTAAAGATTAAAACCTATTTCGGCGTTTATGTTTTGGGTATACTGTCAGTGTTTAGCACGCGTACTTCATTTCGGTGCATTTGCCTGTCCCTGTCCCTACACATACAATATCCAACATGGAATTGGTATGTAATTTACTTGGGCCAATTGCAATTCCTTTCGCTAACATGGAAACCCCCTACGTATATTTTCTGCTTTCTCTATTACACTTTGTGCCTGTGTACCTACAGCACCATTTGCTTTTTGGCCTCCGCAGGAAAACTTGAAAGCCGTTGTTAATCCGTACAAATAAGGTATTTGGATGTGACCGTATCCAAGCCACTACCCACTACACTACCTTGTCTTCCTCTAGCACTATTTATCGGGTAAATTTTTCAGTGACTGGCTGAAAAGATGAACTATCCAGCAAACACTTTCCGTCGCAATGAAATCATGTAGTTTATTTATTGCCCGCATAAAACGGGAGGACAAAGGCGGAGGATCATGAAAGCACGTGTAGGGATCCAAACGCTGCTATATCGGATCCCCCGCAAAGTGATTCTTCTGGGAGAATTATTCCCTTATTCTTCTCGGAGGATAGTTACTGTGGAAGGGATACTGGAAAGTTCTCCAGTATGCTGCTTGAAAGAATACTCCGGGATGGCATCCCCATAAATCCCCCTATGCAAATATACACAAGAATAAAACCGGAGGCATTCGTTCGAGGAGAATACCTCCCTGGGGAATCCACACGCTGCTATATCGGACATAAAAGAACTTCTCCCGACCAGATTCTCCACATTCCTCCCGCTTTACGCAGGTAGCATGAAATTTCTAACGCGAAGAACATACGAAAACTTAGAAATCATTACTATGATGAAAGATGGATACATTTCGCAATTAAATCTGTTTTATTCCATACAACATTAAGGAGTTCATTCTGCATGAAGGAAAAAGAAATCACATGATTTTCTATTCGTAATTACTTCCGAAATTATTCATCTACCCGAATTCACTTTTCCGCGGGTAAATCTCTACTCTAACGAACTTTTCACTTTTATTTGTGAATACGTGTTTTCTCCGACAATGATAATTTTCATTGTTGCATGTGACGTGACCAGTATTATTAATTATTGAAAACATATCCATCCCTCCAGTGAAATGTTTTAGTGAAAACTATAGTGAAGAGTGCTGAATGTATTATTTTTCGAATGAGTAAATTTTATTATTACGTATCGCAGTCCACAATGTGTTTCGCTTTGTGCGAAATGTTTTTTAATATTAGTTTATAATTTTGCTTTTAATTATGAACTTGTACAAATATTTAAAATATCTTCTTAATGTTATGTGAATTGTGAGCGAATTGTAAGTGCATTGTTGGTCTTGTGTGATATTTTATTCTACGGTAAAGTAGAATTTTTTAAGTGTTTTTGAAATTATGTCATAAATAATAAATTAAACTCGTTGAAAATATTACAGATCATTTGCATTTCCTATAAAGTTCATTTTTCCTTCAAAAATATGTATGAATTACTTTCTTGTAATAGGAACAGAGGACGCGCTCATATTTCATAATTCCTTCATAGTTTTTACCTAGACGCGAAATCTATCATTATGAGCAGATTAAGCGGACTTTCGACTTCGGTTAGACTACATTCTGTTACCGAACAGTTTACGATTTCATTGCGAATACTGCACTTCCAAGCGGAGAATTAAAAGTGATTTCATTCCGAATGGGATGTGTTTGCTGGGTAGTCAAGCACTAATTTACGGAAGTTACCATTGCTTGTGCGATTTTAGTGTGCACAGAAGGTTAATATGATGTCATATCATAATGTCAACTAGCCGCCGATTATATTCTTTAAATATCGGGAATATGCTCGCGTATATGCCTAATATACCGGGCATTTATTTTTCGGCGTTTACAGAGGGAATTTTGAGAAGGCGCGTAACGTCTAACAATGGACATTCGTGTATTAGTCCCAAGTCCCAACAGATTTTGATCGCACCACTTTCATTTGATAGCATGACCCAAAGTCAGTGTGCACTGCACACCAACGATATCGATCGCATTTTGCATTATTTGACCATGAGGTCAATTTCCAACATTCGAAATGGAGAGAATGGGGTTTAACATGGAATTTGTGGATGAAGGTAAGTATCCCCCAGCTGCAAGTTTTTGCCCAACCCATACCCGTGTGTATTACATACCGTATCCCTTCACCTAATGAACATCCCTTACACCCTTTACTCATGTCTCGCTGTGATTCCTCTCTCCCGTCTTGTTCATTTCTCGCTAGTTTCTCTCCTTTCGCCCTTAATAGCCACTTTTTTAATAGGACTGGTGCGACAGTGATTTTTAGTACCTAACATCATACCATCATCTGAAAAATCTGCATCTTTGACTCGAGTGTTTGACAAAAGAGTCGTTTGCAAAACGATTTAAAACAATTTAGAATTTAATGCAGTTTGCATATTTGCATGTCCGACGTGTTCACAGTATCCATCGTTTACCACTATTAAGTACATATACATAATTATGTATTTGAGTAAGAATTATAGTTGCAAGTAAATTCAATATTTTACCCGTAAAAATATTAGCAACTAATTTGCTTCTTCCGTAAAAATAGCAAATGGATATTGTTGGTTTAATTTCTTCCTTAATTTTTAAACAGGTTTTTTATACGTTAATTATCTTTAACGTTCGGTTTTGCAAATCGAGCATAAAAATGGCATTACACGCCTAAAATCCTGAGTTGGTGGTTGAATATGTTGAAAAACGCTTTTAAGATGAAGTATAATTTTTTATTCTTAATCCGTAATCCCTAATCCATTAATCCAAACTCTTTACTTTTTAAAATTCAATCCACAAACCCAGTCCCAGAAATAAATTGGTTTTTTCATAATCCGCAGATTAATCCTAATCCCGTTTCTAGTAATTCGTCAATGTCTTGTTAGCGACCACCGAAGTTTGAAGGCAATCGGAAATGGGTCATAGTTTGGGTGAAAAAGTACTAGTGCGACATCATGTAAACGAACTCATGTAGATAACCCGCATACGCTTCAAAGAGAACGTGGAAGTTTTTGAAGGAAGAAGCAAGTTAAACGGTGCAATATTGGACATCAAAGTTATCCCAGCGAAGGAATTCTTGTGGAAAAGGATATTGGAGAGTTCGCCAGTATGCTTGTGGAAAGACTAATATTTAGTGAGGCACTTCCTGCTCTCCCCGAATGCAAAAATCACATAAGACTAAAATCGCAAGCCTTCTTTCGGCAAGAATACCTTCGACGGAAACACTTTGATGTCCAATATAGTATAGTAGTGACTGGAGGTGTATACTAAAATGGGGAACAGTGGGAAGGTGGGAAGGGTATGCTAAAAGCGGGATAGGTGGGTAGGTCTACTAAAACCAGAATTCGGTTTAAACCATTTAATTTCAAAACGGCTTGACCAATTTAAGCTAATTCGTTCTAAATTTTGACCTGGTGAGCGGTTACAGGTCAACCAACCGAAACGATTCCCTTTTTTCCATGTTGTACCAAAACCCGTGTTCAGATTTTCCCCAAATATATGCCAATCTGTAGTGAAAGGTCATGCTAGTACTGGGCATGGTCTGGTCCGGGTCCGATCCGGTCGTGTCTGGTCAACGCTATCAAGTAAATGCAAGTTTTTCAAACAATACTATTTTTAATGTCTCTATTAATTATCTGAATATCTGCTAAAAAGGAATACAACATAATTTTTTGGGGAAAAAATTGGCGTTTTTGAAAAATTAAACACTATAATTCTGCATAATACATATATTTTTTGTTTTCGCAATGAGTCAATGAAGAAAGAACATGCAGTGTAACAGTTTGTACAATGTCAATATTTTAGGTACACATTTTAAACCTCGGACCATGGTCCCTGGTCTGGTCTGAAACCGGCGTTGGGACCAGACCATTCCAAAAAATTTTTGACCAGACCAGACCATGCCCAGCACTAGGTCATACCTCGCAATTGTTTTTTCATTTTGTCAAAAAGTTAACCTGATGACCCGCAACAGGTCAAAACCCGGAAACACCCGTTTTTTCTGATTTGCAACGAAACAGCCGGGAATAATTCCTCTACATGTATGTAAAACTGTGAATGGAGTTCATATCATGCGGGTATATTATATTAATATATTACGTAATAATATTATATTATATTATAATATAGTATATATAATGGACGAAATATTCTTGGCTGTTTCGGTGCAAATCAGAAAAAACGGGTGTTTCCGGGTTTTGACCTGTTGCGGGTCACCAGGTCAACTTTTTGAAAAAATAAAAAAACAATTGCGAGATATGACCTTTCACTACAGATTGACACATATTTGGACAAAATCTGAACACGAGTTTTGGTGCAACATGGAAAAAAGGGAATCGTTTCGGGTGGTTGACCTGTAGACGCTCACCAGGTCAAAATTTAGAACCAATTTGTTAAGATCCGTAATCATACCTGGTTTTTGCGTAGATTTTTTTTGGATTTGGTTTAAATCGGCCAAGCCGTTTTGGAATTAAATGGTTTAAACCGAATTCTCGTTTTAGTAGACCTTCCCACTCCCACCCATCCCGCTTTTAGCGTACCCTTCCCAGCTTCCTACCTTCCCACCCATCCCGCTTTTAGTTGACCTTCCTTCCTTCCCCATTTTAGTTTGGCCCGCGTCAGGATTCCTCCCGACGGTATCCTTCACATGTCCAAATCGTTCATCCGGTGATGCTTACAATTATGCTGGATAGTGAAAGCATTAAAACTCGTGCACAAGATCGATTTTTGTAGACCAAGTTCTGATCCAACCGAGTGCAAGCTCTCAATTAGATTCACAATAAAATCCTCTATCATACCGGTGTTCTTTTTGCGTTTAGATTCTGCGTTGTTAGTACTATCAGCGTTGTACTGTTAACTGTTACTAGTGAAGACAGCTACATCTACATTTGAAACACTTGACATCTTTGTTAAATCTTGAGCGCCGTAACTACTTGACAACAAAAATGATATGATTCAAGCGTGATTTGTACGTGGGAAACACTTTTCAGCTGTCACATATCCACCTTAGAAGCATTCCCTTAACCATTTAATAAAAAACAAGTCTAGTAATTTGTAAGTTTTTCAGTCTAAATCGCAAGTACAATTACTCCATTTTTTGCTATGGTAGATAAAAAAAGACAAATGAATTACTGCAAAAAGCGGTGTAGAGCATGGCAAAACACAAAGCCGTGTAACCGAATCAGCCTGAAGATCAAGACCTTTGGTACCTACCTGCAGTTACAGTTGATTGTGCAATGGATTCTGTGGTAGTACCCACTTCGGTGGCGAAATGTGATTGGACTGAAATAGGCGTGGGTGACTGTCTGCCTACTGTTGAAATAGATCCTCCAGCCGATAGTTCATAGTTGGTGAAAGTGGAGCTTTCTTCTAAATTCTCCTCCGTGTTCGATATGTTGCACGTATGAGACTCGCTGGTTTCCTCTAATTCCCACTGTTCTGTGGACGAAGGACTACTATCACCCGCATCTGTTGGCGTACTGGAGGCACGGGAGAGTACTATGGCCTCAGTTGAAGTCATGGCATTGCTCGTGGGCGTTGATGTGTAATATAAACTCATTGCATTCTCCCGCACATTCGCCGCCGTTAAAATGTCAGTGTGAGATCTGGACGTGGTCTCATTTATGGGAGTTTCTGTTTCCACGTCATAATCAGCAAAAGTTGATGAATAAGGAGTGGAATAATTACAGCGATGAGTATCAGAACTTTTTGAAACTGTGTAGTTTTCACCTTCAGTTGTTGAAGTCAACCCTACATTGGTTGCATCGCTACTGAGTAACCGCTGTGCAGTAATCGATGTGCTTAAACCTGACACTGGCGTTGTAAGTGCTGCTGTACAGAACGAGCTTGGATAAATGTCCTTTCGATTTTTCGACGTTTGTGGAACTGTGTCGTACACTCTTTTGGGTGACGATGATACCACTGCCGTGGTTACGTCGTTGGAAATCGTTGCATGCGGAGTAATGGGTGTTCCCGGCTCCGAAACCTTTTGGGTTGAGAATTCCACTGTTTTCGTTACCTTCACAAACCAGATTAATTATTTTTATTAACAAAGCGTTTCAGTGCAGTTTGAATTCTGCTTGCTTTTTATTGTTGAAATATGTTGCTTTACCAGCATACACAACCCAAAACTGTAAGTACATACATATAGGTACACACACAGGGTAATGTAATCTAACAACTAATGTTTTACAAGCATTGAAAGTTGCACAGAACATATATGTACATATTCATTTTCTTATAATAGCTAGATACGAATGGTTTTTAAAGTGAAATTAGCATAATAGAGAGGAACGAGAATAGGTGGCCATTGACCATAGAACAGTCTGTGAACGGTAGTCTGAGACGCCAGATAAGCCCATAGGGACAATAAATGGAGACGAGACAAGGAGACTACCAGAAAGTTACCGGGATATTTTTTCCTAAGTTGAACTGTTACACCCAAACGCCTTATGCTTAATCAGTACATTGCTGTACTCAGCCTCATAGACAACTGAACCCATACAACCCGAGGCACCGCCTCAATTAGTTGGTATTTGGTAGTTCTTGTATGTGCACGGGGTATTAGACGATTAATACATTCTCAGACGCAAATGGAACGTTCGTAAATATTATGTATAAAAATGTGATTCAGTTGTATTTTCAATAAATTACTTTGCATTTACCTTGTTTTTGGTGGTGGATATATATCTGGATACAGACATCAACTGCTTAGATGTATGTCGATCTGTGAACGGCACCATGGGCGCATCAGAAGTAGATGATAGCTTTCCCAGACCTTCGGAAATGCTTTTGGTAGTTGAAGGCGCACCACCTAAATAAGTTTACTATTGTTACAAAACTTGTGTAAAACAAACATATGTATACGAATTAGTGTTTCAGCATGGAAAGAAGCAAAGCAACAGAATTAACCTAGATCAAAGTATTATTGGTACCCACCAGAGGTTACAATTGACGGAGCCATAGAGTTTGTCCAGGTCGTGCTCTCCCCACCGGGTCTAGGTCCGAGGATGGATGATGTCGCTTTTAGTTGTGGCACAGTCGTAACGGTATGTTCTTCGCGCTTGGCTGATGTCATCAGCCATGAAGTATGTGTCTTTGGCGTCATTGTGCTTGTAGCCTCTATCAAATCAGGAAGAGTGGTCTGTTTCGTTTTAGGCTTCTTCGAAGCGTATTTGATAGGCACATTAGGGAGGGAATAGTGCGATAAGTAAACTATAAGTTGAAATTCTACAGGAGCTGATTTTTCGGCTTTCGGTTCAATGGTGATGACGTAGATGTCCGAGAAAATTTGTTGTACACATTTTTTGAAAGTTCGTTTATCCGTAGTTAGTGTGGTTGTGGATAGAAGATTTCCTTTGGGACTGTATCTTGTAGTTATATTTACGACATCACCAGGGTGTAGTTCAATATTTTCAGATTCGTTGCAATGAAGAATGCCCACAACTTTTGAAGCATTTGACTTGAGAGACAACAGCACACTTATTTTCGGAGTGTTGCTGGGATTCAGAGTGTGGTTTGTCTTAGTCCTATGCTTGTCCTTATGATCAATTGCTACAACGTTTAAGTCCGCATGATTCGGGGTTGGTTCCACAGTAATAGTGACTATTTGCGAACTCGAGATGGTTCTCCAGGGAGTTGGTGTTTGTTTTACCACTGTTGACGATTCCGGAACTTCGGTGACGGCATCAAAGGATTCTTTCCTCAGTGTAACCTTGTTCTTTTTTTGCTTGTACGCCCGCTTCCGACGTACAATTTCTGTTACAGTCTGATCAATAAAATAATTCGTATAATTATTCTGTGTAACTGTGTAAGTACTTTATTTTATACGTCGTCCGCCGAAGAAAATTTTCAACAGCTATTGTTTCACAAACAGTAATAAGTGCTCTCTGTACCGGGCAATACAGGGCTCTTATAGTTTTGTAAGAATCAGATCGCGGCTTTTTAATAATTAAATGTAGGCGTACTTGTTCTCCTTCAGCAGGATCCCGATTTTCTCGCTTTCGTCGTCCAGTTTCATTAGCAGAAGTATCACAATATCCTTGAAAGTTAAAAATCAGGTCTGCTATTCAACTGATAATTGAATATGTTATGTGCATGCGTATAAAAACACCAGTAAATTTAAACTACGTTCTTGCGCTTACCAAAAACCAACGAAAGTTCATTACCGAAAAAATGTGGGATCTCACTTTTGGATATGCGTTTCATAAGTGACACGTTGTTAATGACATTCAAGGAAATATTGGATTGGTGAGTGGTCAAGCATGATTTTTTTCTCAGAGACTGCCATTCCAGATGCACAGGTAGAAAACTCCTACTTCCATCTGTTTGTATCTCCTTTCCGTGTTCATAAAATCGATACTAAATAAAATTTTAGCAAAATCACTGGTGAATTTTAAAAAATAAAGGAAACTCGCACCCCCAACGACACACTCCAAAACGGCTTTGATTGACGATGCGCCATTTTAAAAAAAGATGGAGGCACTACATTTAGGATAAATGGCAACTGAGGCAAATTATTAGTGGGGGAACGACTATCAGCGCAAGGGACGAATTTTTATCCGGGGGCGAAGTCAAAAATTTCGTCTATACCCAATTAAGCATTATGTCTTTGTTTCTCATAACCCTCCTTACAAATCGAGCATTAAATGAACCTTTGCATTTTCATGACCGCTCATTGCAATACTAATGAGTACTTAAGCTTTAGTTGTATGTGCTTGATGAAAAACAATGGCGGAATAAGTAGATATACGAATTTCGCTATGACGTTTTAAATTACAGCCGTTCGATACCACTGCGGTAATGTCTAACGAGAGCGTGTAAGTGCATTTCACGAAACGTGTAAGTGCAATGAATATAGTCGAGCAACAACTTGTTTTAATGTCCCTAATTTCAATCAACATATGATAAAATTATAAACAACGGCAGCTCCAATATTCTAAATTTACTGCAAACCCCAGACCCCCTTTTTAAGACATAACTGAGAATCAAAAATCATACAGTCATGTTATGATTTACCACCATATGCACCTATCTTCCAGGGATGCAGATTGGAATAGAAATCCAAATCTTTGTAAAAATTAATATCGATTCCGATTTGGATCTTTACTAGATCTCACGTTATGACTGTTTTGCATACATGAGTTTATATGTACATATGCGTATTGGAATATAGGCCAGGCAATGATAAACCCGGATTAAATCCTGGGATTACGTATTCGGACCAAATAAACTTGTATTTAACTCCCAAAATATTTTGGTGAAAGAATAATCTTTAATCCCTGATCCCATACATTATGTGTGAGGCCTTATTTGTTGATTTCATCTACAAGTGATTTTTTTTAACTGTGATTGGGAGTAAATTTCGACCTACCAGTATTGCTTACACATTCCAAAATGAAGTATGTATACATATCAGGGGTGATCCAAAAAATAATACCGATTCGGATTTCGATTCAGATTATAAATTTTTCTTTTGAATTCTGATTCTGATTCGGATTGATTTTTATTTTTTATACGGATTGAATTCTAATCAATCCATAATTTTTCGGATCTTTCGGATTTCGATTCCGATTCGGATCTTGAGCAACATACGGAATAACCACTATTCTTTCTAAATATTGTTGTTTAGTAACAATCACGTTATTCTCAAAACTCACAGAGCACTTAATAGTGCACTTAACAGGGTACATACTACCTACAGTTTTAACACAGGTATTTGTGATCCTAAAAATTACCGAAAATATGCAATTTATTAAAACTATTAGTCGAACCCAGCCATTTTTGACTGTAAATAAAATTCAATCCGATTGAACATCCCCCTAAAGTTTTTCTTTAAATCCATGGAAGTTTAAATCACACTGGTTGGTACTACATTGTATGTATACGTACCAGTACATACTGCAATGGTGCTGCTACAACTACAACTACAATGAAGTATGTACATAATCATTGTATTTGTATACAAAACAGCGGAAACTATCGTTAATAAAACTATGATAGGTACATGGTTGCCAAATCCCTAAAAGCATAACATGAATATGTAAATTATGCCTACATTCCTATATGTAATTACACAGATTATGCAAAACAGTCCGAAAGTGTCAGCTAAAAAATATCGAAATCGGAATCGATATTTTATTCGATTTTTACGGAATTCCGATCATTAAAAATGGATTTCGATTCCGATACAAATCTTGCAATAATTCTTTTTCAAATTCTGATTTTGATTCTGATTGCTCAAAAATTCGGATGAATTCCGATTACCGATTCGGATTTCGATTCTGATCTCCACCCCTGATACATATTAATTACAATTTATTCTCTTAAATAGTGAATGAAACGCAGTAACTAGTATTTATTCAATTTTTTTAACATTTCATCTTGGTACTCCAATAATACTCAAGTAGTAACTCAATCGTAAAGGTAAAACGTTGAAGATCAATAAAGGCGTGGCTACAATTTCACCATCCCAGTTCTTAATCCCATACACCTGGATTGTAAAATTTTAATCCCGGAGTTTGGGATTATTCCGAATTCCAAAAAAATTGTTTTTGCTTAATCCCATAATTTAATCCTGGTCACTGTATCACTTTAATCTTAAGAAATTGTTTGTTGCAAAATAATCCCGCCAGCAATTCTAATCCCAAACTCGTTACTCCGCCACTGCCTTGAATTATATAGGCAGGATTTGCATATTCATATTATGCTTTTATAGGGGTTTGGCATCAATGATTTCATTGTTTTATTAACGATGTACTTATGTATTCGGTTATGTACATACAATATTCCTACGTTGTACATAGTGCCATTGTAGTACAGTCGACTCTCTTTATAACGGTTCCCCTAATCAGCAAATTTTTCTCGTTATAGAGAAAAACTGTTATTGGAAATGGACATTTCTATATTAACAATTGGATAAATTTTTTGAGGGTAGCATTTTCTGCCACTGTTTTAGGCAGAAAATTGTTATAAGGAAGCCCGTTATAGAGAGAGTCGACTGTATGTACATACATACAGCAAACATAGTACCTTTGTGTTATTTAAACTACAATGCATTTAGAGAAAAACATCAGATGAATGTTCAGTCTAATTGAATTTTATAGCCAAATCAAAATTTCTAGGTTGGACTAATATTTTAAAATAAATCACATATTGTCGGTAAGTTTTTAGCATCAAAAATAGCTCAGTGTTGAAATTGCAGGAACCATATTAATTGCTCTCGGAACTGCTGTGATTTTTGAGAAAATCGCTTTTGTAATTACACAATAATATTTAAAAATAATAGTGCTTATTCTTTATGTTGCTCAAGATCCGAATCTAAATCCGATAGGTCCGAAAAACATTGATGGATGAGAATTCGATCCGTATAAAAAATATAAATCAATCCAAACAGAATCAGAATGAAAAAGAATTTGCTGAATCGAAATCAGAATCGGTACTATTTTTTCGATCTCTATCCCTGCTTGCTATGTATCTAAATTCTTGTTGAAGAGAGTAAGGATTGCATACTGCGTCATGTTTGTTATGACGGAATAAGTAAATGCACTAGTCTTTTAATAATCCGACAGCGGTGATGCTTGTATACACATTTGTACAAGCTAATACAAGCCATACAGTAGATACGAAACCGTGAAAATATTTTAAATTGATTCTCTACTTGTTTGTCGTCACCAGTGCACATTAGAGCCAAGGAGAAAATAACCGCCAGATAGATGGGCGGTGCTGACATATTCCTCAGTCCCGACAGGAGCCGAAGTGTAGCATATCACCTGATCCTGAAAAACCAAAAATATCCGCGCAACAAGATGAATTCTGTGAGGAAATGAGATTTCCTCGATTTACTCACACAATTGGTCTTTACGCTCTTTAGATTAACCTAATAATTAAAATACAGAAATCTACAAAATTTTGGACCAGATTGGTGTGATAATCTATGTTAAAAGCCGACGCATATCCTGTTAAATATCCTTATAACTGAGCTGGATCGAATAAGAAACATGACTGAGCTAACAACTATGCCACATCAGCATTGTATTTCACTTTCTAATCCCTCAACTGCGCACATCAACCCTAAATGATACATGATTCCATTGTTCAGAGCAACAACATTCGTCCGTGCAGTCCTCAGAGGCTGGCCAATCTTGGTCCTCTTCGTGGAAATGGTAACATTTGTTGGCTCAAATTTGCCAGCTCAGCACAACATAATGTGTGTAAAACTCAACTACAGAGCTGTTAATTACTTTAAAATTGTCAACAACTGTCAGTGGCAAGCCTGGACCAATGGTATGTCTGTCGTCGAGTGACAGCGTTATGGAAGATATACATTAACGTTTTTAATGTGAAAGTGTTCGTACATATAACACTTACATTATTAAATCTTTAATGGGCATTTGTACAGAATGAAATGTTTCAATACATACTCGCCAGCAGGCAAAAAATATTTAAATTGAATTTTAATGTAATAAGTATGAATGCAATAGCAATAAGTAACTTAATTCATGGTCATTCTCCTAAACCAATTGTCAACTTTCTTTTTTTCCCGAATACATTTAGTGTGAACTGTGAGGTGAAATGGAAAAATTACGTAAGCACTTTTTCATGGGCATTAAAATTTAAAATTATGTTTTTAGTATGTAAATGTGTGACAGAGATGGAAGTCCTTGGCCCGGCCCGATCCCCGCGGACTTGGTCTGGTCCGGGCTCAAAATTAATATGTGCAGGGTTGCACGAAACACCCCCCCTCCACAGTTGTAACCAGGCAATGATAGACATTAGTATAACAATTGCCTGATTCAGAATTGTATTGTGGATCTAGGAAAAAAAATTCATCCCGATCCGACCAATAATGGCCGAGTTATGGCAGTTTATTAAAAAAAACATTTAATTTTTCGACAAATTACATGTTTGTTTCTGTCTTTAGAGACAAAGCTTTTAATGTTCTCCCAACCGTACAAAACTCGCCGTAACTTCGCCAATTCGTGTTTGATCGTAATAGAAATATTTTTTCTTGATTCGCGATAAAATTATGCTTAGAAAACAGGCTGGCTCTATTTTGCACGATTGGGAGAACATTAAAAGCTTTGTCCCTAAAGACAGAAACAAAAAAGTAATTTTGTCGAAAATTTAAATGTTTTTTTTCTTTGAAAAAACCGCCATAACTCGGTCATTGTTGGTCGGATCAGGATGATTTTTTTCTAGATCCACAATACAATTCTGCATCAGAGAATGGTTTTACTAATTTCTAGCACTGCCTGGTTGCAACTGTGGAAGGGGTGTAATCGTTTCTTGGTATCGTATACATACATACATCGATACATCCCGTCGACCGCTGCGGGCCTAAATCAGGACGCGTGCTTTACGGGCCTAGTTTATATACGCTTAAGTAAGTATACAGACGATAAAAAGATATTTACACTGGATCTACTTAATCTCAGAGTGTCAGGACAAACTACCAAAATACATAAACCAACCGGATTAATGCAGAACTACAACATCTTTGTCAGGTGTTGTAGAACGTGCGTTTTCTGCAAGAATTTTAACAAAGTTGCACATGTATGGGACAATCATTAATCATTCAAGCTATAATACCCTACTTTTCAATGTTTAATGGGTTTAGTGGCTGGTAAAAGTTTGCTCAGATTTTGTTCAACTTTTTTCTACCAATGAGTGGCTAAAAAATCGGAAAAATTAAAAAAAATTGATTTATTAAATCTTTTACGCAATTGATAAAAACAAAAAAGCTGTTCAGAAAAGATTCTTTTTTCATTCAAAGCTTCAGCCTTCCGTACGCCGGAACATTCAATACCCGAACAGTCCAGAACAGAATTTGTCTCTCAGCCAGTAAGCATGAATTTGTGAAAAATATAATGTTTCAGTTGGCTGTCCCTATACATATGCGCAAGTATGGCGCCATTTTGTACCATTAATTATTTTGTTCATAAAGTGCGTAAAACCGCGGGTTTGGTGTTTAAAATATGTTCGGCCTCTGTACGGTCTACTCCCGCTTTTTGTCAAAAGTGTTTACGATTACGGGCCGGTCTCAATAATTGTCCCCCGTGATGTGTGCCTAGTACGACTAGTACCTATTATGTGCACCTTTTTTAACTTGTGGATTTGGCATTTTAATGATAAACTCTGCGTGAACTGGAGAATACCGACATTTACTCACAAATTTCTGGTCAAGCTTGGAAGATGTCGCTGCTGAGCCGATTTTGGGGGAAAAGCTACTTTAACCATTTTCGTTATCCAGTAAGGGGGTGGAAACAGTAGTAACGTAGTACAGTCGATCTCCCTATACCGGCCCTTCCTATAAGAGCACTTACTCTATAACAGCAATGCTGAATCCCCCCTACAGCTTTACCATGTAAGGTGCGCTCTCTATAAGAACACTCGCTATAACAGCAGTTGCTCGTATAACAGCAGGGTATTTTCTTCCCTCGGTCCCATTCCTCTCACTAGAACAGCACTTTCTTCCTATAAGAGCATTAACCCCTACGTCAGGTATCTCTTCAACATTAACTTTTTCTCTATAAAAGCGCCGGAACTCTATACGAGCACAATTTTATTCTTTTCTCGCTAAAATGTAAATATTTACGCTCAATTATGTAAATTTTGTTAGGATTTGGAAAATTATCAAAGTTAAGCCTGAAAATAATCTTAATTAATTATTATTAATAATTCTGAACTAATTCTCTATACCAGCAGTTCGTTATAAGAGCAATTTTTCTGGTGGGGATACGGTGCTGTTATAGAGAGCGTCGACTGCAAGTCATAAAATCATACACATATTCTGTGTATGTATTTCCATTGTAAAGAGGTAACCCCCATTATTTGGTTAGCGTTAAAAGGCGCCCCTTATTTGCCTTACAATGGGTTTTAATTGCAATTGTGTAGGATACCGTTTTCTGTATAACGACTCCTATGGCAATTGTTTAGGGTACCCTTGCGTTATAATGAGCTCTTAAATCGAAAGGTTTTTTCCACATGAGTGAGTGTTTTTTGGTCAATTCGGTATTTGACTTCCACTAAGCAACAACTAAAAAATATGTCGGTTTTCACAATCACGCTGCTTAACACGTTGTGGCTCAAGTAAAAACAAACAGCGGTTCAAGTTTCCCATAACCCCCTGTATCCAACCATTGTAAGCAGACCATTATAAAGCACAGGGTACCCCTCACCAATGCCATTAGAGCCCATAGTAATCCAAGGAGTAACTTGTAGCGCTAACCAATTGGGAGTTTACCCCTTCACTATGAAAATACACACACATGCCTTATTACAACTGAAACGTTCTCTGTTTTATCGTCTGGAGGAAAACAGAAAACATCAATGCTTGTGACAGATTCCGTCATGCAAAATTGATGTAAAAAATTCGGAGATGTACATATGTGTGAATGGATAGCTAGGAGAGAATTCGCATAAATGAACAGCATATAATTATTTATTCAGTAGCATAAGCTAGTACTTTTATTTCGTCAGCATTCAGAGACTCAGATTATTAAATTGAAGTGGCCATGCAACGTTATTCCTCATAGAGACAAAGAGAATCACCACAAATATAGAGTTAATTAATTGCCTATGTTGCTATGTACGAGCTCTAATACTTTGTAAATCCATGAAATTCTTCCGCAGGAGTTCCCCCCATCCGCCTGGAATCACGGTAACGTTTCAAGTCAATGATTAAGCGAATGGTAAAGAAGTATATGAGCTCAACAATGCTAAGAATACTGAAACCTAGGCAGAGTCCCATCACACCTCCAATGTTGGCTGAAAAAAAATAAAAATTCCATTGATATGCACGAGCAGTCCTGGAACGTGTTTACAGAATTTCCCCGATTTATGCGGAACGCGACACAAGTATACTAAAATTACTTACACACAAAATCTTCCCAGGCAAACATTTCGTCACGCCTGAATTGAACCACAGAGGACTGACGGAAAAATATGCGGAGCACACTGATGCTGGCACTGTAACAAAGACGTTTATGTATTCATAAAGACATTTGCTTTTGCCGTGTTATAATTTGTAAATGAGACATTCTCCAGTGATTTAAGGTCTCCTATATTATATACATACATTAGTATGCATAGCTATTCCAACAAGGTTCGAATTCATCAGAATAGGGTCGAATACAAAAGGGAGATGTCCCTACCTGACATAATTAATGTCATTGAGCTGAATCCTGTTGTCTGCTATAGCTTCTCGTAACATCTTTGTCTTGTTCGGCTCATTTTGATTGGGGAAAGCCGCGGAAGTCACCACGGTGGCGTATGAAGTTTCAGCGCAGGCAGGGAGACAAAATTCCGTGCAACTCCTGTCTTGTGCTCCGTCCAGGCTCTTCTTGAACTTGAATTTCAATTTTGACTTCCCTGTAAATATGTTTTCACTGGATCGAAATTATTCTCGTAGTATGACCTTCTCCATTTTAGAAAGTGAAAGTGGCACGTGCAGGAGAGTTTGTGCTCATTATTAATTAAATTTTGTTTTGCTACTAAAGCTAATATAACTAATATCTCACCTCCGGCGGGAGGCCTGGTTTTCTTTTGGATGAGGTCTACATTAAAAACAGTGAAATAAACCCATTAAAAGTTTTTCAAGTGTATGTATTTTAATGGAGGATTCTACGAAATACTGAAAAGGGGGAGACGAGAGACAAAAGACAAATCGTACCTACTGCTTTACGAACGCATCCATTTATTTTATCAACGGTGCATGCTGTGAAGTTGCCTGAAACGAGAGAAAGTAACTGCCTTTGACTATGCTTGTAGATTTTAGTTCCCATGTCTTAGCAGTATAAGAGTCAGGAAACTATGAGTTTATAATGGCGGGTAAAGTAGAAAAAAGATTTACCAGGCAAATAGTACGGTGTGCATTGGCATTCTCTGTGGATAAATTCACTCTCACATTCGACGACGCACGAGCTCCGACTGTAGTCCTTGTAGTACTTGAGAGGGAACTCATCCGAGAAATAGCAGCCGCGTCTGTAGGCCGCAAAATTCCTCAAGATCTCATCGGAGACTATATCCGTCCCCGTGATGGCAATTTGGTTCTCCATCCCCGGCCCAACGATGAAGCCACGCTCGCCCACATTGGGGAATTCGTCAGGATCGTGGACGAGGACCCGGAGGCCTTTGAAGGAGTCGGTGGGGACAGCGTCACAGCGGAGAGTGTCCAACATCAACGTGAGTCCCCGACTCCTGCCAGCCCCAGCTGCTTTCAGGGGGAATTCATCCATGAGGTTTGCGCCTAGAGGTGCCGTTGTGGGGAGGGCTGGGGATAATCTGCAAGCCGTGGGATTACTTCGACACTTCTGAATGTATTTACAAATCCCGGGAAATAAATCGTCGTCGTAGATGCGAGAGCAGGAGAAGGCATCCGCCGTGATGTTGGATGACAGGATCTCCGCATTTTCCTCCGGCGGTCCGTTCTTCTCCCGGAACCTATCCGTGTAGTCCCACACGGCCTTTTGAAGATAGTCAAACTCCTCCTCCTGCTTCTGAATCTCCAAGTCATTCCGTGGGTCGGACTTACGGTACTTTTGGGGGATGTTGTTGAAGCTGCAGCAGTAGCCCGTGTCCGTCAGGGTGAGTTTGAACAAGTTGGTGCATTTCACCGAAGCACTATTCCAGCGACATGTGATCAGGTAATCCGTACATTTCGGGGCAACCAGCCTCAAGTACTTTATTGCTTGTTTTGGAGTTACTGATATTGACCCGTGGATGTTATCGTTGTTCCTGGCTTCCGGGTCCACAAGTGTACTTATTATCCCTCGCATTTGAGATAGCGTCATACTATCCATACACATATTTTTATATTACAGAAGGAACAAAAATTACAATTCCGGGAGGCAAAAAAGATTTTCTGGGAATATATATATATATATATAGGTAGGTAACATACATATGTACATGCATGCATCTGTAAGACGGGGGATTTTATGACCTGAACAATAAAATGTAAATTTAGTAAGTTGATGGAAAATGGAACGTGAACTTACTTGTAACGACAGCTTTGAATGATCATTTTCTCATTCACAGCTTTATTGACCGTGCAAACAGTCACAGCGGGGAAATTAATATTCGTCACGGGGAAGTTAGTATTCGACACAGAGGTAATCACGGGACTGCTCTCCCATCTCACGTATATCTTGGCCATCATGAAGATTGCCAAGCCCAACATCCCTCCGCACCAGATACTCCAGAAAATTCTGTGGAGGTGCCACTTTCTTAGAATTTTTTTCGTACATATATACATGTGCAAACTTATTACGTGCACATTCAGATTATAAATCCAGCCTAGCAGCCATGCATACGTTTGGTTTATTGTAATAGTGGACAAGAGCACAAAAATGAATAGGAAAGCATAAATAATAATAAAGAATGGAAGAAAATCACGTAGTTTTCTCCTGAATATTTTATTGGCATATTGCCGTAAGTGTACTAATATGTACGCATATAGTAGTCTATGTATATAACATACATATGAGAAAAATGTTGACTCACTTTTCCCCAACTGTCCTGCTTTCTTCAGCAACGTAGCGGATCCCGTGAGTGGTGGCGTAGTCACAGTACAAATGAAATTGCTTTCTGCATGTTGGCTCATCCACATCCGAGTCCAATTCCCGGAGTTGCTGTGAGAGATTTGTCACACTGTTGTGTCTCCATGGGATTCTCCCCGTCATTCGAATGGGACGCCAGTTATCCATCCGATGGACGGTGTTCCACGGATTCTCAGATGCCTTCTTCGCCCATGACCAATCACCAGACTCCCTCGGAATGAAAGACATTGTTGGAATCTGAAAAACCGTCCAGAAAACTGGCTGATTTTTGTCAACTGACGATTGTGATTTTTATAAGAACTAGTGAATGCTCTAAGACCAAGACAAACTCTCAAAGACAAATAAAACGTCCAGAAACCCAATGTCACCTTATATACTCAGCTCATTTCTATTTTGGGGGAGGTTCAAGTTTAAATATTTCACGTTGCTTCCGCTCCTTTTTAGTTCATTGGTCAACATGGGGCGAATGGATCACAGGGATATTTACCATTAAGTGAACCGCACAGGTGGAGGATAAATAAAATATAAGTTTCATGAAACTTGCAAGTCAAACTAAAAAATTTGCAGTAAATCTGCAGCCAATCTTTAGTGAAAGATGTTTCCTTCATTGTATTCCAAAGGACCAAATTTAGCTTTTGGCGCTCCGTAAGATGCATATTATACTGTCAATATTATATATAGAATTACATTGTTGTACGGTTTTTTTTAGCTTCGTTTCTGATGTTTATCACAAGTAAAGTCAAAATTCTGATTGAACTCGATGTTCATATGAAAGTGACTTTGATAAGAATTAGTAGCACTTGGTCATAGATATTTAGCAAAAATGGCTGGTTAATGATGTCATCATTTTAAACCTGACTGCACTGGATTAATAATGCATCTTAAAATATAGTGGCAAGTGCAAAACAATGTTGAGAGAGAAAATGCGGAAACACCTGGGCAAAAGTCAATGTTTTCAGGTCACTGGCTCATGCTGAGTTGTCCTGATTTCCCCGTTACTCCTCGTGTCGTCATGGGATGAGAGAGCTACAGTAAATAGAATGAATGGCGAAAGTAAGCTTTCCCCTTCGCTATGACAAATATACATGTATGTTCATATATACCTGTACTTATGTACATAGTGTGCCCCAGAGAAAAGAATGTAGGTTTCCGTGTGAAGCAAATTGGTGACCAAGTTCAGTGGTGTGTCACAGTAACCCAATTAGACAGTGGTAGAAAAACAGAGATTTTGTGTCAAGATGATGAGGGATTGAGGAGACCCCAGAAACGGGTGGCCTTGACGATGACAGTATGGGAATCTTTCCTCTCCAGCCCCCGATGCCGTAAATACAACACACGTCGCTCACTCATGCTCATGCATATTCATAAGAAACAACGTGCTCCTCGATTGGTTCTTTAAAAGAGCCTGCTTTCTCCACCACACAACATTTGTGGTAGACGAGAAAAGGGGTTGTCTTTCTCTTCCCCAAAGCCCGTTTTATTTTCTTTGAATTTTTGAGGAGGGGAAGAAGAACTTTTTCCTCAACATTTACCTGCATTAAAAAGATGGAAAAGGTGCAATTTAAATGATGAATGCCTACTGTACAATAAGTACATCATTATGCATGTAACCGGAGTTCTTTCATCTACGTACTTGCCTTTCTCTCACCAAATTGCTTTCTCTTCCTATCCGGCCATGTATGCGTAAGCACGTGTTAGGGTAAGACATATGTACATACGCCCGTGCAGAGGGAAAGAGCCAAAAAAGTGGAACGGGCACTAATGATCTATCGCTGAAGCAGTCAAGTGAACTGAGGAGAAAACATTCGAAGGCGCTAAAGAAAACGCCTTTTTTCCCTTAATGAATTCAATTTTATTGATGCAAAATTGGATCCAAACTATTTCCGACACTCCAAAAAATCTACGTAAACCTTCTGAGACTGCACGATATTTTTTTTTCACATGAGAAATGTTAAAGGTATGTTTTCAATGTTTTCTTGTATGTACAACGGATACTATGCAGCAGATTTGAGACTGTCAAAATTTTTTAGCTTAGAAATCAATTTTTCACGTGCTGTAACTAGTTTAGATGATATTTTGGACCAGAATATCCATTTAGAATGTTTTGTGCACTTTTCAGCACTCACCAGCACAGATTTAAGAAAATTCAATTCGCAATTTTTTGCAGCATGTCTTTTGTTTGCAGTACTTTTTTGTATTAAAAAATCAAGTATATATAGAATTAGATTAATTTTTCAGCTGCTTACATACGTTGGAAGCTGGAAAATATTTTTCAATTTATTCACGGATACTTTTTCAATAAAAGTTCAACTTTCGCCATTCAAAAATGCTGACACTTTTACTCTCTCAAGCAGATGGAACAAACCAAAATTACTTTTCTACTTGTTTTTTACAACTTTTAACAGGTTCTAGATCTGGAGTCGGAACTATTGTTCGGGACAAGTTCTTTGAGGCAGAAACGTCACTGCAATTATTTACTTTCATGATTTTCTCACAAGAGCCGTCTCCACCTAGAATACCAAAAACATTGCCAGATAAATATAGCATATAGCCTATGTAGGTATGCATGTTAGCTTATAATTAAATTGAGTTAAAACATCAATGTCAAAGTCTCACATTTTGAATTTATTTTAAAGAGTTCGCACGCTGCAGATTCATTCGCCCCAAAGAGAGATGGATGTAGAATTTCTTGGACTGTTTTGGTTTCCGCAAAAGCTTTCTGCTGCTGACAAATCCCGTTGGCGAGGTCCCCGAGAATCACAAGAATTTTTTCCAAGGTAGCTACAAAATCACTCGAAAGTTCGAATCACTGTAGATATTTGGCAATGTTCGTCTTGCATAAACGAAAATAATAAAGGTATTAAATTATATTATATGTATATATTATATGTTATATTATATGTATTATGTACACCTATGTCCATTACGTACATAGGACTAAAATACAATGAAGACAAATAACTTACGATCTATATAAATAAAAAAGATAAGACAGATTAGCCAAGTTCTTGCATCCCCAGTTTTCATTTTTTTAATACTGAAAGTTGTACCTGAACACGTACACATAACCCAGAATTTTTGCGAAAATTCAAAGCTAGCCCCTTTGCAACTACAAAATTGTAACATATGAACTGGAAAGCCTAATGAATGAGCCAGAATGAACCTAATAAAAAACAAACTGCCGTCCTAATGAAAAACAAACTAATGCACATTCAACAACGCATTCTGCATTACTTCTTATTATTATCACAATAGTCTCATTATCGGCTCGAAATTACTTTATTATGGGAAAAGAATAAACACAATTAAAAAAAATTGGGGATTCAATGTGGCTCTATCCAAAAAGTCTTAAGTTGTACGTATCGTCTTCCAAATGAAGGAGAGAGTGCAAAAGCATTCACAAATTAAATATGTATGTACATTTATAGATACTTGTATCACCTAAACACACGCTACTTAATAGCAGTCTATTTCATTTCTTGTGGCGTTTTGTGGCGTTAAATCCAATTCTACCCACAAATGTGCGTGAATTCAAAGTGTCAATGAATGAAACGCATTAGGATATTCTCGCACCGGTGTTTCGGTGTTTCTAGACGTCAAGTGAGAAATATATTTGTCGTTTGCACTGCTTGTGTAGGCTTTTTGGGCTTCCTGAGGATTGCTGTATGGCCATCAACATTTCCTCGCAGTCGTGTTCTGGAGGCTCCAGCGCTGGAAACGCTCCAAGATTTTTTACAAAGACGTAAATATTTAATTATTTTCCTTTTAAATTTTGTACTAAACGCAGAAAAATAATTGAAACATTGAATTCTTTTGTACAATTAAAAGCGACCAGGACCTGTAAGCTTCCAAATTTCGATCCATTCAGTTCCAGTGTCCAGGAGTTTATTGAGAGACCAATCTCTCTGGAATGTACCGCTACAGAACATCCTCTGCTATTTGAACTGGAAGATGATCGCTTAATTTTGGTGGGAGATCCTCAGGAGCACGGCTTGGAAAGATGTTGCTTCTCCAGAATCCAAAGACTAGCCGGCAATGGCAGCGAAGAAGATTATCTCGAGTGAGAATTATTCACAATTACACTCATGAATGCATCCGAAATACTTTTAATCCACTTTAAATTTTTAAACACAGCGTATCCGAGATTTGTGAAGTTATCAAAAGGCACGAAACCAAAATTCCAGAAAGCATCCAGGACTTGATTATTTCTTGTCGCAATAAAACCACCAAAAATTGGGTAAATGTGGACGTTTTCGGCATTCCCTGTATTAAACATAAAGTGGAGGAGCGTATAAAAAATCATGACTCTTCCGAATCCAGCAAGGCATCCTTCAATGTCATAGTGTTAGGCTTGGATGGGATGTCACACCTGAACTTCCAACGGACAATGCCTTTGACAAGGAGCTTCTTGGTGAATGATATGGAGGCCTTTTTCTTGAACGGCTATTCAAAGGTTGGAGACAACACTTTCCCCAATCTCTTGCCGGTGCTGACAGGGAAATCTGTAGGAGAGATTAGAGAGTCTGGCTGCTGGAGGAATGACCAGGATTTCCTTGACACTTGTCCCTTTATTTGGAAAACGTTTGGAAGTTACGGTTATCGAACGGTCTTTGGAGAAGACTCTCCGGAAATCAGCTCGTTCAATTATTTGAAAAGGGGCTTTAAAGAATCCCCAGTGGACTATTACCTCCGCCCCATGTATTTAGCCCTGGACATTTACGTTGGCCATGAAAACACGGCGAATGCCAACTTCTGCTATGGGCCGAGATCTGCCTTCAATGTGTCACTTGGCTACATCCAGCGTTTCACGTCCTTGATGGCCTTGCAAAGGCGATACTTCCTGTTTATGTGGATCAATTCCCTATCTCACGATCATCTGAACATGCCATGTCTTGGGGATAAGCCTCTGGAGCAATTTCTGAGATGGTTTCACCGCAATAATAATTCTGAAAATACTATCCTCGTTCTCATGAGTGACCACGGGATGCGGTGGGGAGGCATCCGTGGGACTTTGCAAGGGAAGATGGAAGAGCGAATGCCCTTTTTGTACTTCGCCTTTCCAGCCTCTTTCCAAAAGCTCTTCCCACGCGCTGCGGAAAATCTCCAGAAAAATCGGAACAGGCTCTCCAGTCACTTTGATTTACATGAGACCCTCCTTGATTTGATTTTTCTTGGGAATGTCTCCAACCAGAGAATTAAGAAGAGGGAAGAAAAGCTTCTCCACGTGCGGAAGAAGAAAAAACTCCCAAGAGGGATTAGTCTATTTCTTCCCATTCCAGCCACGAGGAGCTGCGTAGATGCGGGCATTGACGATCCGTGGTGCATTTGCCATGACTTCCGGCCTGTAGACTCTCCAGAATCAGTCCCATTGGTGGTGGAAGGTGCTGAGGCAGTTGTCAAGTTGATTAATAACAAGTTTAAAAGTCACGGTCAATGTCAACTGGTTAAAGTTGAGCGCATTATACGTGTGAACCAAGTCCTTCAAGAGGGAATGACTGATTCCAACGACAATTCGGAAAGTCCTGTAGATTTTCTGGCACATACTCTTTCAAATGGCAAAAATAAAAAGATGGACAATAATTCCAAGGAACTACTACTTGAAATCACTTTTCAAACCGCTCCTGGAGCAGCTATTTTTGAAGCTTTAGCTAATACAATCGTGGGGAAGGGTTGGTCAATATCCTCTGTGAATCGCCTCAACCTGTACAAGGGACAGAGCGAATGTGTTCGGGACGTTTCTCTTAAGCCGTTTTGCTATTGTAAAAGTTAATATTTACATTATTTATGTGTATACACATATACATACATTATATGAACCTTATGTAACGTGGTATTACTTAAGTTTTTATAGTTTTAATTATCAACATCTACACCTTTCTGAATCATTGTAATTCCAATTTGTGGGAATTATCTGCACCTTTCCAATTGTCCGAATTTCCAATATTTTCTTTAAATTGTTTTGCTAATTGTTTATAGCTTACTACCTGTAAGCTAAAAATGAATTAGCCCTTTCTTGAGGATTGCAAAAACAATATATAAAACTCATGTATTGAAAAGTAAAAGAAATGTTGTATAATTACCTATAATATAATATGATGTATACTAAACATGGAGATACAAGCACAATCACAGAACTACTTTCGTTTTGAAAATTTAACATAGCAATTAATTACAATGATTTAAACCAACGTTTCTACGTGACATACTATACGCATGTAATGTAATACACACAGCTGATCTTCTGCAAACACAGATACGGGGCTGTTGGTATATGTGTGAGCAATTTTTGTAGTGTCTGCTTGCATCTACTGCTGCTAATATTTACTGATTTACTGGACATGTCAATGATAAAAATTGCTGACGGCAGTTAATTTTATCTCCATGATTGGAGCTGAAGCTGATTTGGAGCTGAATATTATTAGATAAGTTGCAAAAAGCATTTTATATGGTTATACATATGTGCATACATAGGCATCGGTTATGTATATAGCAGATTCGGAATATCTATATATGTAAATGCAAATGCTACCTGTTCCACGTGGCAAATTTACGTTTGTTTAATGATGCTCAATATTGTAATAAAAAATACAACTTGTACACCAACCTGACATTGACGAGATTATGAACTGATGATCAGTAGATTGAAGTGGATTCTTTTCACAATTATCCTACATTATGTATCTACAATCTACACACACGAATTAAAACACAAAATTCTGATTAGGGTTAATCCCTCCGTTTGACGTTCTTGGTTCCGGAGGCTTAAACTTATCCAGCATTTACATTAGCATTAGCTTAGTGGAATTAGAGTAAGCATTTTATCATGGCGAAAATGCCTCTGAAAAATGCGTTTCAAAAAGTATCAAATGGAAATGAGATGAAAATACAAAAATGAATGCTCCTCGTAAAAGGCCAACGTGGTAACAATCGAAGGCATTGACTTCATGCGAACAATATGCCTTTAAATCAAAGTGGTGTAGCTCGCAGTACAAATAGCACCGTCTCCCACAGGGCCGTTAGTAGCACATCCAAAATCATTGCCTTCATCAGCTTCTTGGTTAAACGTCGAGCAAAATTATGTTTCACCGTCCTCCTTTCGTCCGGACTAATCCTCCTCGTCCTATTTTTCTACTTGAGGATTGGAGAAAATTCCCGGGAAACATTACAAGCACATGTGAATGTGGAATTACATAATTTCTCCCCACCTAATAATCACGATGACCACTCAAAACTTGTCAAGGGTAAGATGAAAAGAATATTTCTCAGAAATTTTTCCTGGCATTCGTATAAATGTGTATTCAATTTTACTAGAAATGCTGCTTTAGTGCTTTGACAGGGCTGTGCTACTACTACTAAAACTACATAGAGCACAAATTAATCAATTTTAAATAATTTCCAGAAACAATGGCATGCAAGTTGCCAAAACTTCAGCCATTTGATCCCACGGTGAAGGCTTTCGTGGAAGCCCCAGAGGAAATTGTGTGTGAGGACGATTTCTATCCTCTCCTCTTCGAAATGCAGGGCCATAGCACACTGGTTACGGTGAAGGATCCAAGCCTCTTTGGATTTGACAAATGTTGTTTTTCCGAAGTTGTTCGGGCGTCGCAGGACAACGAGGTCACGTAAGAAAAAATTTGTACCCCAAAAAACAAATAAATCAATAAAACCGAAATATGTATGTACAGGAGATTTTGTGTCAATAAAGCCTGTTTTCAATCCCGTTTATCCAGCATTGCTAATGAGTGTGAGCACATAGAGGGAAATCGGACGGTGATTCCCTCTCCGATAGAGACTTTCATTGTGTCCTGCTGGAACTCAACCATGACGAACATGGTTGATCTTGACATTTTCAGTGTCCCCCGCATCCCTCCACAAGAGCCGAGAAGTTTGAAGGGGGGAATGGAAAATCTGAGTCAAAGTTATTTGTCCTCTAAGGCAATACCGGAAACTCCAAATGTACTTGTCTTAGGCCTGGATGCAATCTCACACATGAACTTCCAACGGACGATGCCGAAGACTCACGAGTACTTGAGTGACAATCTGTCCGCTTTCTACTTCAATGGACACACCAAAGTGGGGGACAACACTTTCCCCAACATCCTCCCGGTCCTCACAGGTCATTCCATGGAGGAGATCAAGGGCTCTTGCTGGACCTCGGAAAATGACTATTTCGACAACTGTCCTTTTATTTGGAAGGATTTCTCCCGGCGGGGTTACATCACCGTTTTGGGGGAAGATGCTCCGGCCATGTCCACTTTCAATTACTTCAAGAATGGATTCAAGGACCCACCCGTCCACCTTTACCTCCGGCCCATGTTCATCTCCCAAGACCGCTTCATTGGCCATGCTGATCTCCTCAACTCCAATTTGTGCTACGGGCCCCGACCTACATTCCAAGTGGCCTTCGACTACATCCAGCGCTTTGCCTCTTTCATGAAAACCTCTTCCAGGCCGTACTTCCTCTTTCAGTGGGTCAACGCCATGTTCCACGATTTCCTCAACTCTCCCGCTCTAGGGGATGAGCCTCTGCTCCATCTTCTAACTTGGATGCAGGGAGAGAAGATTCTGGATAACACGGTCGTCATCCTCATGAGCGATCACGGGATGCGCTGGGGAGACATTCGAGAGACGCTCCAGGGGCAAATTGAGGAGCGGATGCCCTTTCTTTACGTCCTTCTCCCCTCCACTTTTGAACGGGAGCACTCTCGGGCTCTGCACAACATGAGGGGGAACCGGGATGCATTCACAACCCACTTTGACCTCCATGAGACGTTGTTGGATCTATTATTTAAGGACACGAGATTGTCGGAACATGCTTTGGAGGAACGAGAGACGAAGATGAGGCAGGGGAATGCCTTGCCCCGAGGAATTAGCCTCTTCCTCCCCGTGCCTTCCTCCCGGACGTGCAAGGATGCGGATGTCAACGAGCATTGGTGTGTCTGCAATTCCATGACTCCGGTGGAGGACGCCGGGAGTGATCCCCGGGTGAAGGAAGGGGCCAGGGTCGTTGTGGATTACATTAATACTAAACTCCAGGCGGAGTCCAAGTGTGCTCAGCTGAAATTAAAGGAAATTTTGAGGGCGCAGTACCAAATGGATGAAAAGAATAGTGGAATAAACTCTAACTTGCGGGGAGGGAATTTCAGCTCTCAAGGGGGAAATAATCCAAACATTTCTGGGACCCTCTTCGAAATCACCTTAAAAACTACTCCAGGCCTGGCCGTGTTTGAAGTGAGCGTGTTTCGGGATGGGAATGGAGATTGGAGAGTAAGTGGCGGAATTAGTCGGACGAATATGTACGGGAAACAGAGTCGTTGTGTGAAGGATACTTTGCTCAAGATTCTGTGTTTTTGCATTTAAAGCCTTTCAATTTAAGTAGGTATTCCAAATGCGGAGTAAAATAAAGGTGGTCACACTTTTGAATCAAACGAAACGTAGGTATTAAGGGGAAAATTGTATTTACTGGTTTTTATTAAATATTCATATATTCCACATTTGAAAATCTTCTATAATCCCTGCAATATAGTAGGCTGGTAGTTCAATAGTAGTATCCATACAAGGATAAAAATCCTCCTCAATCCACGTCATAACTGAAGATATCAAAATATAATCCGCTGCGACCATAATCGGATAGATGGCAAAGCTCTCAGGGATTCTTTATTGGGTTAGTAGTTAGTATCCAACTCCCAAATTATGTACATACATACGTATACAATTATACATACGTAAACTCACCTAGTTTTCTTTCTGACAACGGTGCGTACTTCATCCGTTCGTTTGCAATGTTGAGTCTGGTCATTGGAATTGTATTGAACCAATAAACGAAAGCAAATTAAGCCCTGGTTTCCTTCGGACTTTTTCAAGGATTTGATTTCCGAGGTCAGAGAATGCGACTTCTCATGTACTTTGTCCTTACCGGTATAGGATTCACTCATTTAATTCTGTTTTTGTTTATCAAATCATCTGACATTGTCATCTGGTCATTCATATGAGCCAGACCTACTTGCATAATACTCGTGGGAATGTTTCTGTGATTATTCGCTTTTTTTTGGCTTTTACTCGAGTACAAATCGATAGAATTGCAAAGTACAGGTGCATGTATGCACACGCTATTCTTTCGCGGAACATTCTTGATTCGTAGTACAATGTAGCAATAGTAACATCTACTGACCTACTCTGCAGAAATTTCATTGGATGGAATTGCCAGGGCTTTTTTTTAAAGAGATATGGTCATAGTCTTCAATGATTGCCTTTGGAAGCATTCCTGATGTAGGTGTGTACTTTACTTTTACTTTTATCGTATGCATTTCGCATGTATTAGACAGCTTCAGAGGTTACCTACATCATAAATAGAAAAGTTTCAGGATGATTATGATCCTTAATAGAATTACATATTGCAATAGATCCACATTGTTGCTAGGGGTAAGTCTAAAAAGGGTCAGGACCTGTCCCGGGCCTGGTTTAATCTGCTTAAGGACAAATATAAATATAAGAGATTTTTCAAACAAGCTGGGTTTTAGCAAAAACGTCATAATAACAGTGATATTTGGAGGAACTTACTTTGACTAAAATGATGCAGCATTTCTGATGTTTACACAAGGTTATTACGATAAAGACTAAAGATCTACTACCACCTAAATAAATATTAAATACGAGTGAAAATACGGCTACTTTGTCGAAAAATGTTGATGGGAAAGCAAACAACGCTACATATGAGTTATGACTTATGACACCTTTTGGGTGTTTACTTACTCATTTCTACTTAAAAAATTATGCCGTTCGTGCAAGTTTGTTTCGCAAACGTTTTACATTGTATATTTCGTAAGAAGCATGTGTATGTTACTTCAACTGTTAAAACGGTACTCTAATTGTAAGTAGAGAAGCATATTTAGTTCTGATTGTACTTATAAGTTTAACCACTTTGATATTATACCGTTTACTCGCACGGCCAAATTCCACCCAAGGGCAGCTGGAATTACAGAGATAATAATGACTGAAGTCTGTCCAAAAATTATGAATGTCTAACGATTATAAAATTACAGAGCAAATGACTACTAATCCGAATTGAGTCTCTCAAGTGTTCATTGATTCCATTGTCATTGAAAACAAAAGGGAATGTAAAGGGAGAGACAACATGGGATCTGTATCTGAGCGGTTTGTGTGGTAAAACAAAGCTTTAATTGTATGCATTATGCTTGGAAAACCCTATTCCTATTCCACACATTTATAAATGGAAGCACTTCACCTTTTATTTAATACTCTTAAAACACTTGGCAAGTTGAAACTATGCTCGTCGTGATACAATACACTTGAGTATTTATTACATCACGAAAAACAATCGTGATTATGAAGTAATAAAAACTTTCGTCATTAAACAACACTTTGAACCCAAAGAGATCAATCAAGTCTGGAAACGTCATTAATTCCATTGTGTGAAAAAATTATCGGTGACGGCATGCTCTTGAAAGAGAGGAACATCCTATTTTTAATTTTCATAAGTTTAAATTATAGCATTAGGTACATATTATTTATACGATTATCCCAAGTTTCCCAAGTGTCCAGCATTGTCCGACAAAACGTTCCTAAAGAGCCACTTAATGGTTTTCATGGGGTATTTAAGGCCCGACCAAATTCAGAATGTGCACAGTTTACTGGAGCATTTAGCAGCCGTTAGCTAAAGCAGCATTGTAAGTCCCCCCAAAAAAAAATCATAAAAATTCTATCCCATCGAAAAAGTTTGAATTCAATCATGGGTTTGTCTCCCAGATTATTTCTCCTCCCCCTGATCGTAGTCATGGCCCAGTCCAGCGTGAGCTCTTACATTGATCCCGTCGTGAAGGTCGTGTCTCAAGACGTGTCCATCCTGGGAGAGGGCCCTTACTGGGACACTCAAAACAAGGTCTTGTACTACGTTGACGTTCTTTTGGGCACCTTCAACCGCCTGGACCCCGTCACTCGGCAAGTCAACAAGTTGTACAAAGGCGTCGGCGTTCAGTTTATCATCCCCTTCGATAATGAGCCCGGAACCTTCATCACGAGCTGGAAGCACGAGATTTGGAAGCTAAATTACGAGACGGGGAGCGTCCAGGTTTTGGCCCGCGTTCGACCAGAGCTGCCAGAGAGGGAGCGATTCAACGATGCCAAATGCGACGCGAGAGGCCGGCTTTTTGTGGGAACGATCCTGTACGATGAGAAGGAAAACAAAGTCCCGAATGGAGGAGCTCTCTACCGACTGGACGGGGACAAGGTAACTCAAGTGGCCCACGGCTACACCGTCACCAATGGCTTTGCCTGGTCAAATGACAGGAATCAATCCAAGCTGTACTTGAACGATTCCGAAGGAAGGAAGATTTATCATTTCGACTACGACATCGAGACAGGGAATTTGAGTAACCAGAGAATTCTCATTGACTGTGACAAAAGCCCGGATTTTGTTCCAGGGGAATTCCCCGACGGTATGGTCATTGACAATCAAGGCTTTGCTTGGGTCGCCATGTGGAATGGTGGTCGCGTGGTAAAGATTGATGTGGATATGGGTAAGTCCTTTTCTATACAACTATATTACACATACATTACTATTATACATCCTCTTGGCTGTGGAATCAAAATGTCATTTCAATGGATATAAATGCCTGGAAAATCATTTAAATTAACGACCTCTCAAATTTATCGCTTTCTCTTATAGCCCGTGTGGTGGACCAAGTTCGACTGGAAAATGTGACTATCCCCTCGTCCTTGGCACCTGGTGTGTACGAAGGAAATGACGGTTACTTTGTCACGACCGCCACCGTCGACATCCCTCCGGGTGACGAGAAGCCGGATGACGGCAAAATACATCACATCTCTTTCCAAGGCGGGGAAGTGTACAAATTTAAGCCTTGAAAAAATATTATTTTTTACAAACTACCCTTAATGCCAGAAAACAGGCCTTCAATAAAAGAATTACATTTATTTTTTCAATAATTGCGTCCATTCAGTCCCACCCTCCCACCTTTCCTATTTTCGGTCCACAATACAACTTTTGGCACAATGAGAGCTTTCATTCATTCATTCAATCCCATGAGTTCCAAGAACGTATGACTTGTGTAAATACATGAGGTTATTCCATGAAAAAGTGCGCCTTACATAATCAGTCAATTCATCCAGTTCTATACACACCTCTCTTTAATTTCTCGGGAAAAGATCATATATATGGTGGAGATTTCGTGGAAACCAGGAAACTTTGTCCCATTTGTTCCTTGTCCATGTGTACCACATAAATCTTTCATTGGGAATGTGGGGCGAAAAGCGACCAGCTGCTCTTTTTCCGTCCCAAGCATTATAAACACGAGAGTTCCTGACAAATTTCTCCTTACGGCCTTTGTGTATGTATGTACGTCCCATTTTCTGGAGAAATGAACTTTTTTCCTCTTTGATTGCATCCCCCCGTGAAAGTTATCGGCAATTCATGCTCACAATGAGGGAATTTTTCATTGAAGGGAAGTTATTATAACACATGTTCTCCGTATGTGTACGTCTGGGCGAGGTGGGAAAAAAATATCCGTTGACAAGATACACACTAAATGCAATTTCTACAATTATTAGAGAGACTTTTTCTACAAAGAATACAAAGCCACACGTGTCCTAGTTTTTGAGTGGCGCTGACGAAGTATTTTGTACATAGGTCAAACACTGAGAAATTACCGAACGTCCTCACGCATGAGCTAAATGGCGTATGATGAAAACACTAAAACAAAATAACAACTAATTACCATATTAGATTATGTTTCCAATATTTCTCCATTATTTTTATCACTATTAGGCATCCACATAGCACATACAATTATATTCAAGTGGCGTCGTCCAGTGTTTCATTTTGCCTCTGTTGTAAGGCTGAACTTGAAGATGTGGTGATGGAATTGGTTTTCATTTTTAATTACGGGCAAATTATTTTCATCATACGTTATACATTATCTATATTATAATTTGTATTGAGGAATTATAAGCTTATTGTCCTAGCTTGAGTGAAAGTCTAATAGCGGTGAAAAATCCCTTTCAGATAAATTGCCCTTGTATAAGTCAATGCGTTTGCAGTGATGTGAACGAAATATTTTGTGTTCAGTGTGAGAGAGATAGGTGTTATAGATATTATAGCATAGTCCCCATATAGGCAGGATTTATTTACTTTTACTTGTACTTACAGCTTGAAAAGATGCACTTAAAAGTCGCGGTGGAGAAATTATTTCCAGCTGATGGAGCACAGAAGGAACTACACAAGAACTTCCTGGCTCTTTTCTGTTATCAAAATGTCGTTGTTAGTTCGCCGCCTAATTATTTTCTCCCTACAGACTAAATCCTTTCTGTAAGTCCCTCTTCCTTTAATTCTTCTTCGTTTCCTTTCTCTCTCTCTCTCTCTCTCTCTCTATCTTTCTTTCTCTCTTTGTTCTTTCTCTCTCCTTGCTCTCTGTCTCAATTTCTGTTTTCCTTTGACTAAAAGTTTATATGCTTGCTGTGCAAATTCAGTGCTCGGAGCTCTTTTCTCTGTCATTTCGTCCCGATTTTATAAAGGATTTATTTATGATGGCTTTGCTGCTTTCTCTTATGTGTTTAAGTTTACAAGAGCTCGGAAATGTTCTCAAGAGAATTTAAATACATGCCTCTTTTAATTAATGGAATTTCCCCCCACAAAAGCCCACAACTTTGGATCACAAATCAAAAACTTGTCTTTGGTTTTTCCATTCTCTTTCATCCTCGAATCTTGCGGAATTTCTGCTGGTCACACATTAGAAGACAGCAGAAATTAAGTACAAACATATATAGACGGACGAGAATTTGTGCTTTTCTCGCGTCTTCTCTTTTCGAATTCTTGGCCAAGGTCAATAAAATATAAGCAACGATTATTGTTATAACGAATTCCCTCTTCAAGCTGTTTTCCTCTTTGTTGTTCCAATGTGGGATCTATGCACATATGTATGATTGCACATATGTTTATACCTATTTATCTGGATGGGTCCACACACATGTGTATTCACGTTGGACATACGTCTATAAGTCTATAATGTATGTGGGATGTTGTCCAAGGGTAATGCTACGTTCACTTCCCCTCCCGATTCTTTCTCTCTCTCTCTCTCTCTCTCTCTCTCTATCAGGATGCAAGTGACGGATTCAATTTATCATGCTCTTACAACGCCAGCAACAGCCATTTCTTGGACATTTCCGGTAGCTGTTAGATTAGGTACCAAAAAAAATTTCTCGGCTTTCCATCACAAATCCATATCTAGTTTGCTCCACATGAGATAATGTGAATATAGATATATGTAGTAGATATAATTATATGTATGTATAATGTGTGTGAGTAATATGTAATATTCTTGCCAAAAAAAATCATTTGAAATGGGCGTGGTGCAAGAAATGCGGGTTTCCCTTGTTCTACCCTTCAAATTCAATGCATGGTGCTGCATCCGCATTCATATCGTTCAACTTCAGTCAATATTTGGGATTTCATCACACAACGTACGTATAAAGCGGTTCCCATTTTTTCCTAGTTAAATATTTTCCGTAAAAAAAAAAGAAACTTGACTAATACATGGAAGAAAAACTTCCGTCAAAATGTCTGGACGCTTGCAAAAACGTATATTTCTTGCTGTGTCCATTTTTTTCGCCATCCATCTCCAGTCGATACATGTTCGTAGGTTGTTACATTAGTGCGTGCATATGGACATATACATATACGTGTATCTTTTTGAAGCAGACTCAATTTGCGAAGAGTTGATTCCATCTGGCTCTCCTCCTTCATCCTGTCCCGCATGCATTCGCTAGTGAAGTTTTTATGATTCAAAGAGGAGAGAGATGATACATGGCACGAGGGAAAAATTATACGAAAGGGTGAAAAGAGAAAGTGTGCAATTGGTAGGGTGAAAGGATGCTCCATTTTTTTTTCTTCTGATGATCAAAGTGTATGTAAACACAGAGAGGGGGCAAGGAGAGAGAGAAACCAATTTCCGCTCACGTTCTCTACTTACGAATTCCGGTCAACCACTCGAGCGTATCGTTAACCTGACTTTAATCAAATCCCTCTTGCTTTCCCCCATCTTCCACTTCATCCTGACGTTTCCATCCCCCATACGCATGTTTTCCTGTGTCTCTTCCACGTATAAACAAATACCCGTGTTCATTTTTATGGGGCTAGAAAACATGCATGTGTGGATGAAAATTCTGAAAACGAGAAAAAGAAATTTATTACATTTAATTGTGCTTCTGCATCAACCCAGAAATCCTTCATTCTCTTCTCCGAATCCATGCTCGACTTCATTAAATTTGCCTCAACGTACTTCACCGCCCTTGCCTGACTCTCGCCATATTCTTCTGTACCCATACCTGTCGATCTCATGAATTGGTCCTTTGCCAGGACGTTTTATTGGAGAAAGGCACCGAAACACCCACAAGCCGGTTTTAATGCCTGGCAACCGCAAATTAGTTCAGTTTGACGGGTTCCAATTCCTCCGCTTGAATTCGGAAATGGTATGATTATTACACTTTCTCTAGAAATTTTTCATAACTGTTTTTTATGTAACCATCTTCCGGAAGAATTGTTACGACAACGAATTCTTTGAGTTCACTAGGAAATCAAATACTCATAAATCGCATTCCAGGAAATCTTCAAAGAAATAGGGAGACGAACAGATTATGTGTATAGGAAACATGGCGGAAATGGCAGTGAAAAGAATTCCCTTGTGATATATGATAGGTACTTGTTTGAGTGCTTCTGGAAAAAATTCAGGTTCTAGAAAATTGTCAAGGCATTGCCTATTTTTGTTTTTATTTTCTCCAGTGGAGCGCTTTGTTTCATGCAAAATCCAAATTAGCATTATAAGTCGAATTCCAATGTTCATTGAATTGGATGCGAAATGCGAGGCTGACTGCGAAACTGCGTAAGACCACAAACACATTTCGGTGGATTATTTTATGTAGCTATAGTCTGTGTTCACGTAATATTTTCTGGGCAAAAATTTTCCAAGGGATTCAAATTTTGTTTTCGCACAACGTTCGTTATTGAATAAGGCATCAGGACAAATAAAATGTCTGACACTCAGATTCTGAATTATTTGGGTTTAAAACACATTGTACCAATCCCCGCAGGACGTTATAAAAAATGTATTTGGGACAAGCATGACGTCCGAGTGTATGGCTGGCTAAGTATTGGGCAAATTCAAAGGGAGAAGGACCAAAAGGATTTCAAATGAACCCATGGTCCGTGATTCTCTTTGTGTAAGCGGCTGTCGGAAAGGTTATTTTTGTAAACCTCCGGGCTCGGAACCGACATGAATACCACAGCTGGTGAAGGTTCAAATTTCACGGTGTCTTGTAATAAGTGAAAGCGTCGATAACACATATAACGAGGGGAAGGTGTCAAAGATCACCGGGTCGATTCACCGGGCAGTTTGTACACTCTCCGGGGAAAGTTCAAACTAGATACATATCATATAATTACTCGTGCACAAATATGTATGTATGTAGGTACATGTACATACTTTACATTTGCTGGCAAATATATATATTTGCGTATGTGGAATGCGTAGTACACATTCATGTATCTACTTTATGAGGTAACAAACAGCAATCGCCACCCTTTGCATCCCATGCAAGGGGCCTTCCAAAAAGCTACAAGAAATATTTCATGGTAATGATAAATTCCATTGTAGATTTTAAAAAAACCGAGACCCATCCAGTCAATAATGTCAAAGCTATAGGTACATACTACATACATATTGGCAATTCTGCTTCAGTACGTTCAAAACGCAGAATTTTCTACAACACAAAAAAATATTCACCATGCACACATCATACAAAAATTACCAAGTCGTAAGACAAAGTTTAATAACGAATTCAGCAAAATCTGCTTTATAAAGTATTACTAAATCAGCTATATACAAGCCATTTACTTTCTCTGCTCCCGCAAATTATTTTTATTTTCTCTTTTGTACTTTCACTCTCTTATTTTCTCTATTAAATTCTATGTTAACTTTCTTTGTGAGCTCCAAGCTTTGTTTCCTCGTATGTAAGCGTTGAGGGTTCATTAATTTTAGCCGAATTGCTGTAAATGGGGTTGCGATAGGACTCGTTTGTCGCTTTGTAGGACGCGCGAACGGCAACTTTTGCAGCCAGAAACTTCAAACTGATATAAGTCCTACTGCGTTTTTGTTTAAATATATACCGTTAAAAGACACTTTGAATTATTTTTTTAAATACCGTTAAAAGACACTTTGAATTATTTTTTTAAATACCGTTAAAATATACTTTGAATTATTTTTTTGATAGTCCCGTGTTTTGGATGCACTATAGCACATAGCACATTGCTCCATGAAAATTTGTCTGTGTTTTTTGATAGATGGATTCGTAATAAATTATTTTCTTTCCCTCCTGTTTCCTTATTTTTCATTGAGAACTACGTCTGCTTATCACGTATGGCCCTTTAAGTGGGCTGACCGGGGTGGTAATCATTTGTTGGTTCCGTACCTGTAGTTGCTATTACGGAAAGACTTCTGCGAAACGATCTCGCCGTGGGGCTTGGAATAATTGGAGACTCGACTGGTTACCACAGGAAAATTGTTAGTGGCTACTGAACTACAGCATGTATTATGCTGGCTTATTAAAGAGCGGTATACCTTTCAGGGAATAACGAGAGAGAACCTACTGAAATTTGATGCTTACAGCTGTAAACTTACTTCGGACGACGTCCACGTGTATGTCCATCCTTTAATCTGGAAGATACTTCATCCGGGATTCGTGAATCTGATCCAATTAGGGTCAAATAAAAATTCCGGTGAGGATGACATGAGATTCTAACAAGTGGGAATCCCATGATTTATCAACTACTTTGAGAGCAAATGGATCGCACACATTCAAACGAGCGTACACAGCCATTCATTTTAATTTGTTTAGCTTCCGCAGAACTTTCATTATAAGGAATTGCGGCATTCAGTCCAGTTCTGTATATTCATAATTCTTTGAATTCGGGCGGGAAGTATAACGAGAAAAATGATAGGAAATTCCGATTCGAGCCAATTTACGAAAGTTGTTTAGCCTCTAAAGCACGAATTCTTGTTCCAATTTGCTCCATAATTGCTCTTTTTAACTTCCGGTTAAGTACATACCATTTCTAACTTTTTTCCTCTTTTGAGGATTCGAAGAAAATGTGCAATTTTAATTGAAGCAAAACAATAATTTCATCCATAGGAATTTAACAGGCTGCATATACATGCATGTATGTAACAGTCGACTCTCAATAGCACCTTATCTGCTCATGAAATTGTGCTGTTACACCAAGATGCTGTTATAGAAAATTGGATAAAAAAATAATATTTAGCTTCGTAATTTAATAAAATACATCAATATGTACTTACATAATTTTACAAAAAAGTGTTGAGTTTTCTTTGAAAAAGGAATAAAGTGTTATTGAAAAGTTCAAGTGCTATTATAGAGAAAAAGTTAATCTTAAAGGGGTCCTTGATGGCGGCTGGATGCTGTTGTAGAAAGCAAATGCTGTTATAGTGAGAGAAATGTGGTCTAGGGAAGGAAAAATCCTGCTGTTATAGCAAGTGCTGTTATAGAAGGAGCTGTTTACACCATAAAGCTCTGGGGGGATCCCAGGATGCTGTTATAGTAAGAGTGCTTTTAGAGAGCTGTTATAGTGGGAGTCGACTGTATGTGCATAGGTATACGGATGGCTTGCTTACAATTTTGGTGCCGGACTGATCTTAAAAATAATTCGAATTTATAGTCTATTAAAATAAATACGTTCCATTGATAAATGCGTTTACACACGTTTATCGCAAGCACAATCCTATACACATGGATTAGTTAGTGATCCCGCCTGCATGTATGTATGTATGCATGTATGTATATGCCATTTTACATTACCTATAGAATATTTAATGGCTCTTTAAATGGCGACAAAGAAGCACACCTGGATAAAAAGCAAAAGACGAGATGGATTTCCTGTTCATTGCGGAATAAAAAACTAGGACGCATTTCTTCATCCTTCACGGAACATTTGATAAGAGACGTTAATATGTCTATTTACGTGCAGACAACAGAAATGACACTCTATATGGCCACAATTGGCAGAACACAATCAGGGTATGTGTGCATGTATTGTAGGTACATAAGTAGCCTTGAGAATTTTTCTTTATCCCATTTACTATGCACATGGTGCACATACGTAGATACGTATGTATGTACAGTAGATGCTACTTCAAGATGAAGATGCCAGTTTTGCAGTCAATTATTGCTTAGATGGCTTTGTCAGAATAAATGCAGGTAACCGAAATTTGTACGTATGCGTACAATAACCGTACTTCCAGTCACAGTGAATCGGAAGCGTCTTCATGGAGTACAAAGCAGTCCATCGATTTCCCTTTGACGTCAATGAGATGACGGTGATTATTGAATTCCTCGATTAATACGTTGAAAAGTGAATGAAGGGAGACATGGAAACTCGATCAACTTGAGGAATCCGATAGTCTTGATTTCATCTCCTTCCCCATCACTTACATACTATCGGAACTATTACTCGCTACTTTTGTACCGAATGAAAGGAGCGGTTGCATTGTGCTTTCAAGTGCTCATCTTTATATGCTTTTCGTTTTTATCCGACATTCTTTGATTCTCCCTCTGTCCCTAATTATTTCTTGTCATTCCTCCCTTTTTGTCATTTCTATTTGTAGACCGGCCTTTATACGCGTCGTCACTTTTCCGTCGCATTTAATCATCTACTTTTCCCAATTTTATTTTATTGCGTCCACGATTATTTTATGTTGCCTTCGAGTATTCCCCCTTTTCTGTTGCTTATTTTCTTCCACAGTTTCGTGGCATTTCCCAATCATTTACTCACTTTCTCCATTTTGTAATCTTTTCACCTTTCTCCTGCTATTAACGTCTCCTAGTTCTTTTCCCTTTTACTTTCAGTAAACGCAACAGCGATCTCCAACTTTTTCTTCTAAAAACACACAAAAGTAGCTCAAAATCTGAAATGGCGTGAAAATCTGGCAGTTAACTCTAAAGGTGGGTAACTTACCCACCTTTAGATGTATGATATAAGAGGTTAAAATGTAAACGTATCGCTAATTGTGAGATGGCGTGCTATCTCTCCATGTAGCATCCTTATTATTTTCTCACAATTTCTCTCTGACAATCTACCTTTTGATTCCCATTTCTTCCCTCAAATTTTTCTTTTACTTTTTTCTTACATGTCCACACTTCGCTCCTTCTTCTTCCCATACAACTCCGAATTATCCCTTTTATGCGTCAAACTACTGAAAATTTTATTCCGTGGAAGTTATATTTTTCTTTTACTACACACGTATATTTCACACGTATATATCACATGTTTTACCACACACGCGTATTATTATTTGCTTATAAGCCAATAAGAATTTCTTCTTTGTATTTTCCTACTTCTCTCTTACACACATTTCCAATTTTCTCCCCTTCCAAACACATGCTCAGCCCGTCCATACAAGTTATTCAACCAAGCGTTGGAGACCACATAACATATTGGATGTTTTCACTCGCTTCCTCATAAAGGAGGTCAAAACCAAATAAAAGGTTTGGTGAGGTTGCAAATAGGATTTCCCCCACTTTTTAACAGAGGGAAGCCAATATTAATGCATTAATAAAATATCCAAATTACAACGAAGAGTCTCCAATAACTGGAAGCGAATAAATTGAAAGCGGGCTTCGCACAATGGATGATGATGATCACTATAGGCACTCTGGTGAAGGGGAATATGTGTTTGAACAAATTCCAAGAATATACTTTCCCTATTAAAAAAGAAGTGGGTGAGAGCAAAGCCGTGCTGGATGGAGTTTGAATTCAATTGCTGCAAAATCCGTCGGGGACAAGATTTAGTTGCATGAATCAGGTACTGCAAACTTATAGGAGAGACATGGCCAGAGAGGATTTTTCTTTCGGTGGGCTTTGGAGATTATTCGGGATGGGTGCTGTCCCCAACGGACTCCTCATTGGAGATGCAATTCTTGTGGCCTTGAAAATGAACCCTGAAAAACGGGGTTTCCTCGTATATATGTAAGTGTACGTATGTGGACTTGAAGTTAGTCTATCAAGGGCTTGCGAGGAAACACGAAAAGATGAGAGGAGGAGGAAAACAATTGAAAAATCGTAATTGAGTCCAGAAAGAGATAAGACGTCGCCTGTAGAAATTACGACCCTAATAAATTATAGGCTTTCCCCCACCCCCAAAGACCTCTGCATCCCTCCTCCATATAACAGCTACAGGCGCAAGGAGAAAATTGAGGAAAGGACGGAGAAAGGAAGAGCGTCTAAAAGACAGAAGAATTTGACATGGAGCGAGTAAGTAAATGAGGAAGATAAAAACTTATATTCCTCTCCATCTCTTTCCTCCCCTCCGCTTTCTTCCTCCAATGTCAGTAACTTTTCAAAGGGAGAGCCCGAGAAGGACCCGGGTAGATGTTGTATATGTGCGATTTGAATTCCTCCATTGACTTCCATCCTCACCCTCCCCACTCTGGCCGGATATCCTCCGATTGATCAATGTGTCTTTGTCTTCAAACTTTTCCCTCTCCGATTGCCTTCAAGTGAATTTTGATGATATCATGCTCATTCAAACAGAGGAAATTCGGGGGAAATCCATCCCATCTTTATATGTTCTCAAACATACAGCTTGTATAGTTTTATGGTCTTATGATCCCGGGTGTGACGATCCTTTTGCTGAAAAGAATGATGATTGGAGCTGGAAGAACAAGAGGCGAATTCAAAAAAAAAAAAACTTTTACATTAATTTCTTTCGATTTCTTCTTCCATACTTCTTTTTTTTTGCTCTCTTGTTACCTTTTCATTTTCCTCGGACAGTTTGGCTGTATCCCTGAAGGAGAAAGTTGTGATCCAGGTTTTTTTAGTACAATTTTTTAACCTTTCACTCTGTTATGCATGAAGGATGGGGAAGATGGAGGGGAATATCTTTATTTTTTTCTCTTGGAGATTCTTTCTCTGTGTTTCAGTGCAGATTTAAATGTTCCAGGGGCAGGTGGTCCCTTTCCCTGAAATGTCACGTTAGATATTAGAGCCTTTGGGACTCGAGAGCGCGGTAAAAGTTGAGAGAAAAAGTAAGCGAAGGAAATAAAGAGCAAGACAGAAAAGGAAGAGGAAGTGAGAGAAAGCAAAAGCTGGAAAGAGAAAGAGAGGGACAGCAGACGAAAAGAGAGAGAAAAGAGAAAAGAGAGAGATAGCAAGAGAGATGAGAGGGAGACGGAGAAGATGAATGTCCTTTCGACTTGGTCATCGGCTAATGTCACCTCGTGCGAGTCCCACGTCAGTCCCATTGACAGGTCATTTATCATTCGGCTATTTCTGAATTGCTCCCCCGCCACCCTAACAACGAAGCAAGCTTCCACCTTTCTACTTTTGTTTTTTTCCAAAGTATTTATCTCTCTCTTTACCTCAAGCGATTCCCGCCTCCGTCCTTTCCCACACTCTCCCGCCTCTTTCTTCTCCCCTTTATTTTACCACGGCTAGCCTCTGATCTCATCTAACTTTCCCCACGCTTACAAGTAGTTATCAAGCCATAAGCTCCATTTTTCACCCGAAAATTCTTCCCCTAAAAAACTCAAATTCTTTGGTGTTTAGCACATTTTTTGTTCCACATCGATTTTTCGCAGGACTTTTACCCTGTGGTCTAAATTTTCTTCTGTTTTTTTTCTCTCTCCTTGCTTTCCATTCTTTTCTACTTGAGAGCCTCCTTTCTCCGGATTTGGCGGGCTTCTATGAAGCTTCCTTGCACCCTCTCAGGGGATTTACATGCGGGGCATTGGGAGACGGACCGCCTGTCATTGATAAGCCTCTTAAGTTGGGAAGTGGGTCTACGTCTATTATCCTTAATAACAGGGACGTTTGCATTTTGCCAAGACAACTCTCCCTTTCTCTCTTCCTGTCTCTCAGTATCATTCAGCCACTTTTTTTTATATCCATGACTCTCTTTCTGTCTTAATACATATGTATATAAATAGCTTCTGTCATCGCCCGTATTACAGAATATTCTTGGCCTCATTTTGATTAGCGTGGTTTAGCCCGATGCATTCGATCATGTGTTGCGGGTAGGTATGCACACAACTCCACAAGAGTGAGCCAGGTGCGACATTAATAAAGCCATAACATAACGCTAATAATTTCTCTCCCCTAATTGCTTCCCTTTTCGCTGGGGAGAAGCTCCAGCACGGGAATCAAATGGCCTTGTTTCCCTCAATATTCTCTCTTGCTTTACCAAGCTATTGCTATAATTACCTATACATACGTATATAAATGTACAATGCCCAGTACAATGTGTGATCCATGTAAACGAGTGTAGGCCAGAGGGAGAGAGAAAGAGAAAGAGAGGGAGTGAGAGAGGAACCGCACAAATGTAACAAATTCTATTGGAGGCGAAGCAATTAGGAGGAACCGTCAGGGAGATTTGTCTCTGTTGCTCCTTCATCCTACTTTCCAATCCCGAGAGAATTTATCTTTTGACACATGTGCCACTCTAAACTCGCCACGTAAACACACACATACATTATGTTATAGTATTACAGAAGAAAAAAAATACAACAAGACAAACCTCACATAGGGGAGGTAGCACTAGGTCCTCACAAATCATTCCTCGTGTACAGGAGGAGGGGAGAAATGAGACGACTGAGTCAGAGACTTTGTGAGAATACGACGTAGTTGTTTAGCAACTTCTGTCCTGTAATCATATTCCTTAAAACGGGATAAAGGAAGACACGCAATTCACCTTCCGAATAGTAGACGATGTAAGACGTCAGGAGCTGAACAGCGGAAAAACATTTCTCAGTTCTCTTTCTCCGAAAAGGAAACGGATAGAGACAAAGCGCTAGTAATGCAGAGAGCAGCGAAAGGGAAAGCGGTTTAAACACAAAGAGAGAAAGGTAAAAGGGGAGAAATAAAGTAACAGACAATGAGAGCAAATCAACTAAAGAGAGTGACAGAAAGGACAGCAAGAGAGATCTGGAGAGCTAAAGGGAATGAGAAAGAGCAAAAGACAAGGAAAGAGAAAGGAAGAAGGATAAATCCTTTCTCTCTGATAAAATGAGAGAAAAAGAAAGTTAGAAAATAAGAGAGAAAAAGAAAGTTAGAAAATAAGAGAGAAAAAGAAAGTTAGAAAATA
>JAQGBT010000617.1:0-46362 GCA_034698585.1 Disparrhopalites patrizii | reverse complement strand
GCAGATGCAGATGGCCAACGGAATTGGCTGTGTAGACATTAGCCATTTATGTATATAACTTACCATGCCAATTTTAATGGTATTCGTCTGAGAATCACTTTGTGCATGTATTGCCGATTGGTATGACCAAATAAGATGGGGTAAAAAATTTGTAACAATCCTGAAGTATATTTATAAGCGATGTAATTCGGTGCACCAATTTCGAATAATAACTCACAATTTTCAAAAATCCACATTAGTTCCACAACTGGTTCCATTTGCCTCCAAAGGAAGAGTAATTTTTTAATTCTTCGGATGTCCGTTGATGAATCGTCTAACCATGAAAAAATAGCCGTTTTGGTCGTCAGGAAAAAATTTAATGTTTCAAATTGGGATTCAATTTAGCTTTTGCTACTGCCATTTTTCCAGGAATTATGCGCAACCAGCAATCGCAAGTCCGTCAGAAATTACAACTATTTTGCTAGAGAATATTATATATTATAGCATTATAGGTAGATGCTAAATCGTTAATTGTCACTGTCAACCAATAATTTTTCTTTCAGCAACTTGTGTGAATAATAGAAAGAAGAATGGATATCCATTCTTCTAATATGTATATGTATACCATATACCTAATAGATGTTTAACATATGTATTATGTATTGATTTGATACATACCTAACCTGAATCTAAGTAGTGGGCTTTCTCAAGTATATAGGATTTTAGAAGCTTAAAATATCCGATCGTTTTTCTGTACTTCAGGGAAGTAAATTGTAGCCACAGAAGAAGGCAATGATTTTAATCCACATTAGAATATTTATATTATGGATAAATGTATATTTTTAATTTCGTTAGGTGCATACATGCAAACACAATTTAGCTCCTACGTTTCCCTTGCATCCCCGAGTCCTTGGTCCTTTCCTCCTTTTAACCTCGACTAATATCATTTTCTGGCTTCAACGAATGTTTTTGCGAATATAATACATATTTAATATACACGTACACAATGTCAATTAAATCAACTAAAAACCAATGCCACAAAATTTATATTATATGTATATACCTGGTCAACTTCCTCTTCAGAAAAAAGGACATTAAAATGCACTGGCAAGGAGATTACTAAATTTTTGATGCACTGTACAGCGCCAGCGTCCGCGCAAAATTAACAAATAATTGAATAAATAAAAACAAGTATACGAAACTGAAATAAAAAACCGGACACTTGACCAACCATAATATGTACATATTACATGGATGTAATTATACAATATTATATAATATATAAAAGAGTCGGAGGTCGGAGCATGTAGTTTGCAGTTATATGTACGTATTATAGCTATACATAATATCATAATAAATACATATAGGTATGTATTATTTGCATCATACATACATTATGCTTGTATTAATAAAATAATGCATGTATTTATTTATGTATGTAATGTTACAACTAAACCGTACTATTTTTTTGTAAATTTTGCTAATTGCTAATGGCTATAGGTAATTTTCCAATCCCAGTTCCATTCCAATTCCCAATATTCCCATATCCTACTCGCAATGTGCCCCTAATTTTCCTTTTCATTCTGAATTGCTGAATTATTTTACAATTTTTTAAAACTCATTTTCACTCAATGTTGACATGTTGAGTTCAAAAATTGTACTCAAAATTGGCAAATGGAACATGAAATGCCCCGTCTTTCGTCATGTGGTCATTGATCATGTCCCCCGTATTAAAAACGCTGATATTTATGTATGTATTTACATCAGGAATCGGAGTGTAGGACTTTTAGGACTTTAGCAGCAAGGACAAGGACAATAGGAGCATGATTTGAAGAACTTGAACATTATCCAAGTGAATATTTGAAAAAAAAAATTAGAAATCAAAATGCAAATGAACGGCATTCCGAAATTTAGAAGTTCTTGGGACGGAAATAATGAGCGTTCATCCGAGCCGGATATTTATGGGCAGAGAATTACCCATAGAACAATGGGATACCCACCCACTCTAACTCCCGCTGCCAATACCATTCCCAGTAATAACAACGGCCCATCCATGTCCACCGTGACGTTAGCAAGTGACCCCAGGTCAGTGTCGGATACTGAAAGTGTCTCATCCACGAATTCGAGGCAGCCAAAAACATTTTATCCAACATCAAAATTTATCCTCGTCTTACGTCACGTCCGAAATGAGAGTGTCTTCTGGGACGGGAAATACTCTCTTCAACCAGAAGTCCTTTTCCAAGGCAATCCTGATGTATTGAACGTACCAGTGGGGTCAATTCTAGCAAAATATGTGGTACGTTCTTTATTGGTTTAGTTTGTCAACGTGACAAGTCAATGTCAATCAAAACAGGCTGAAATAAGAATACAATGCAAAACCAGAACGATTAGGAATGGATTTTCAATATACGGAAAATTGAGCAGATTCGAACAAATATTTATTATTTGTAATTGAATTCTCTCCTTCCATTTAGCCCAAAGCATTCTATTCGGATCAGAATGACGATGGAGGACCGGTATTGGTCAATAATAGATTTGAACCCATTGACCTCAACAGACCTTTGGGAGAATTGTACACCCCAAAACGAAATCGGATGGACCTGTTTCTTCGAAGCCGGGATTTCTCTTTGGAGAACGAGGACGGGAATAATTCCGGAAGATCTGATACGGAAGATGAAGAAGATTATTGCAATGTCATGTCGATGAGGTCAATGATATTAAATAATCGTGTTAGTAGCACCATCTTGCAACAAGCCAAATGTGTACAATTCAACATCGAGGAAGTTTGTGGTCGGCAGATTTTGTGGGATGCCAGAAGTAAAGGATTCACTTCTTCGGTTCGGCTTGTTTATGAACAACGGGAATTGTCCGGGTTAAAGGTTGATGATGTCCTGGGGAGAGTTTTGGTAAGCTTTCATTGTGATTTCGTTTCTGATCTAGATCCAGATCACCTGATTTGTTATTATTGCTAAAGTTTCTTTTAGGTAAATATTTGATATTTCTGATTTTTTTTAAATATAGGCATCGGGCTATTTTGAAAATACTCACGGAGTGCTGGAGAGGCGGATTTGGACGGACAAAATCAAGGTTTTGAGTCTAAAAGATTCTGTAGATGTCCTCTTTTTATCGATCAACAAGTGTAACATCTACTTGAAGTACATCAATAACCTGGAGGATCTTCGTAAGTCCCTCGAATATTCCTGCCTTCCTAATAATACATGGGCATTTCAGGGCATTTATATATTTAATGCTGTAATATAGCAACGTTACGAAACAAGGGAGAAGCTTTATATAAACAAGTGAAATTGCGGCAATGGTTTGATTTGTGCTTTTAGTTTTGTTTTAGAAATAATTAAATTAATTAATTATTAAAGTTGGTCTAGATAAAAAATGTGCCTATGATTTCGTAATGTCGTCGATCTTACGATTTTTTTTGTATAAGCAGTGTTTTGTCGTTCCAGAATGGCAGGATATTGCTGATGGGATCAAATTATTCATGGAAAAAATCCCGACACTTGATGACAGTCTCAAGAAATTCTATGAAGAGAATCAAGGTATATAAATGTATTTATATTTAAAAATGTATGTTTTGCGTGTCAAAGAACAAACAAACGTTAATTGATCTGTGAGTTTGATGAACAAATATCAACCAAATTGGTACATTTCTCATTTCTCCCTTGAGTATTTGATAACTTACATTTTTGCAGGTACACATTAATTTACTGCCACCCAATTCGGTATTCCTAGAAATAGACGGAATTTGTTTTAAAAGTTTCGTTCGTCATTATTCTATTACAAGAATTAAGAATGTTATTTATTGTAATTATTAATTATTGAAGGAACTCTTTTTCTGCAGTTGTGGAAGAGATGGAAGTTCTCCGGTCAAGAATCCATCAGGACAATCGGGATGAAGATGGCATTGAGAGGATGATGAAGAAATTGGAACCCAAACTCAACCTTGCCCTAAACCTCATCAACATCCTTGACCTCGATGGGACAGTGCCCCCAGATTTACAAAAGACCTCCAAGAATGTCTTTCATGGTCTCATGAAAAAAGCCAATAATAAGCACATTAGATTCAGTACCTTAATCCCCCCTTTATTAACGGATTCCTCGGAAATGATGAGCGTCGTAGATACTGGCACTAATAGTGGTAATAATAATGTAAAGGGAAAAGACAAATTCAAAGCCAAATTCTACGAGTGGTGACGGCAACACAAGAAATAAAAATTAACCCAGTTGTTTTTCAGCCATAACATTTGGATCTGAATAATAAACGTCTCATTGTCTCAGTTGTCCCCGTTTGACTCTGTTTACGCCGGGGCTGGCGTCAACTTCAGTGACTCATCGGCCTCAAAGGCAAATTGTGACATTTATTTTTACATTTTACTTTGTTTGGCCCTCTTCCAAAATTCTAGAAGTCTCTCAATATGTAAAAGAGGAAAGTATTATTTGTTATTTGTTCCTATGAGGTTGACTATTTACTTATGTACAGTGATTTCAGCTAACTCCAAACGACTAGGTCGGTTTTCTAGAGCTCCATATCGGTTACTTAATTCTCATTTCGAACTTGAAATCGTACTTGACATTCAATGAAAGTCGAAAGTCGATATTTGCACCAAAATTCGAAGTCAACTAATAAACCAAGTGGAAATAATTCCAATTTTATGCTCGTTTAATCGAATTCTAAATGACAAAACTCCTAATTGAAGGAGTATTTCAGGAATGGGTTCGAAATTGAAATCACAGTTAAAACTTCTGTTCCTGACATCGTCAGTATTAGGATTTCAATTGTAATTAGCAATCAAGTTCTGTTCCAGATAGTATGACAGCGGCACTGTCTACGAAAGAAAAAAAAGTAGATTATAGTTTAGAGCATAACGGATAGCAAGAAAAAGAAAAAAAGCTGAAATAAATTAATTAACACATTTTAATTAACAGATTTAGTTTCAAGAAGCCACAAACTTCTAATTTCGTACTGAGTCAAAGATCAAATTCTGAAATCGACATTGTACATAAAATAAATGCGTATAGCCAATCAACGAATAGGTATGTATATTCAAAAAATCCGAGTATCAAGAATAAAATCGAATTCGAGTATCTTGATAAAAATATTCGAACTTGAAATTGAACTTGGTGCCGAAATTCATACTCGCAAATTGAACTTGACCTCATGCGGAACTCTATTTTCGAAGTAGTATAGGCGAATTCTCCGTTATGAAACGAAAGTTGAAATGATGTCCTCGAGAGTCCTTTCGTGAAGAAGGACAAAGTCCCCCAAAATCTGGGGAGTTTTATTCAAGTGAACGAATTCAAAGTGCCTACCGTAAGAAGTATTACTACATTTAATGTGGAGTGTCATCCCATACAATAATTTCAAGGTTAGTCCAAGCATCAATTTTAACTCCTGATTTCATTCATTCGCCTTATCAAAAATGTAGGTACATTAAAAAATAGTTATTATATGAACACCCCGCAAGCACTTGGTAGTTACATGGTGAAGATATGGATATTTAGACTAATTATCGTAATTATTATATTCGTCAGCGAATAATTCCGCCCGTATTGGTGGGTGATGGGTTTATGTAGGGACAATTCCAATCTTTGTACAGGATATCGGAGACGGTAAATATTTGACATTTTTACATGCCAACCAAAGACGTACATTATATAAAGTAAATACAGTAAACGGTGGAAAAAGACACATTGGAAATTTTTAACTGCTCACTCCTCACTGTCACTTGAAGAAACGGGATGAAGCAATTTTTGGAGACTCCCTGGGGAGATTAAATATTTAGAAATTATAACATTGACTGTTTATCATCATTATCAGTGGTGATAAAAAGTCCCCAGAAGTGCACAGGATTTTCTTCCATTTTTATCTGTCTGTCCATGCACTCTTATTTACTGAGGTTTGCCCCTTTAGGCACGTACACAAAAATATATTTTTTTTTACTACTGAAAAATAATTTTTCATTGCCGCAACTCAACTCCCGCAATTCATTACCTCAGTACAGAGTTCAATTTTGAAGGGGAAAGACAGTTTAGATTTATGTGGTGAATTCCAAAGACATTTAATGCATAATTGACTGGAGCCTTTAGTTAACAGTACATACAATATATCTCCTTGGTCATTACATTAATTCCTGAAAGAAGTTGATCAGGTCACAAAAAAACACGTGCAACCGCTTGGAAAAGGAAAATAAATGAAGAATAACATCATTTTATGCCATTAGCTATATATAGCTAATTCCGAAGCAAAAGTAAGTACGAAGTTTTATATAATTTTTTTTCTTTTTGGATATCATATTTTAGATACAAGTATCCAAGAAGATTAGCACTAAATTGTCTCGGAGATCCCATACAAACGTCCTTTTCCGACACTTTTGTGCAGCTGGAGTTCAGGAAGGAGTTCAAAGCTATATTTGTTATTACTAAATAATATTTCCTTCCTAATAATCCTCTCCTTCAAACTGTATTTAAATTAAGAGATTTTAATAAACTAACTCCACTTTGAAAAATGAATCAGAATCAGATTCTTGACATGAACATTGAGGCCACCGGCAAAACCATGTACTGGGCCCAGGGAACCAAGGCGGATGCCAGGAGTGAAGCCACAGGAAGTGAAGGTAATCTATATTATTAATTATTTTTTAAAAATAGAATCAAATTTGATCAAATACGGGAATATGTTCGTCATAATCTTTAATAATAATTAATTGGATCTATTCAGTTTTTTTAAATGTGCTCCGGTATTTCGTGAATGCTACTAGTTTGGTCATATTTCGACATTCTGTTTAGTTGCTGATTGGTTTCTGTTTTTTTTGTAGAAATTGTCATTATCTTTGGAGTGGTCCTTCTCTGCATTTTCGGAGCAGCTGTAATCTCGGCCATTTATCTGGCGACGAAGCAAGTCAGTTATGGGAGACAAGCTCGAGAAGGATACGTTAGTATATAAGGGAATGCCATTACAAAGGCCGAAGATTAAAAATTTTCCTTAACCTTCCAGAAGATCCTCCTAGTCATCACCCAAAAATTCATTGTTGTGGTGTATACATTCACAATATTTTTTTTTGTAAAATTTTCTATTGTATCAACTTTTAATGTCAACACGAGATACTGTTGTCACGTCTCTCCCTGCAATAAAACCCTCACAAAGATAATGAATTATATGTAGGAAGTGCTCTTCAGCAAGTACTTTTGCCATCATTTACCATTTCACGATCTTCTTATCAGACACAAACACAAGTGCAAACCTATGTATATCAGTTTTTTTTTTTTAATTATAAAATAATCATGTGATCAATTCAAAATGCTTCAACGGCAATGGATTTTAGCCTACTTTAGTAATATCATGGTGTCATTGTCATTGTGCGAATTGGGTCAATCCACGTTTACGTCCATTAGTATAGAAATTATTAGTAGGAAATGCATCTAATTATTAGTAGTAACTAGAAATTATTTTATTAACAAAAATTTATCGACAACAGACTACTGACGTCAGATGAATCTAGCATAACAATTGACAATGTCCTTAGGCGTCCAGTTTCCTTACTTAAAAATTATTGTTGTAATATGTTCAACTATAACAAGTCTTGGGAGTGCCCAGGACGGAACGCTGATACAAGTGCAAGTGGTAAAATAATAATAATAAATCTATCGGAACGTGTATAATAATAATTTCCGCCCCATTTATAGTTGAAATGGATTGTTAATACAAGTAGATTATGTTCATAAAATACAATTAAAATTATCCCAAGGTTTTTCGTCACGGAGAGCGTAACCCCACAGAAACTTACCCAACGGATCCGTACAAGGATGAAGCCACCTATTGGCCAGAAGGTTTCGGCGAACTTTCTGAGGTACACGGCAATTCCTAGAGATATTCTGGACATTCTCAGCTTTGGAGACTTTGATGCCATATTTATAAATGTCTAACCCTTCCAACCCTTTTTTATTGAAGCTAGGAAGATCCCAGCAATTCCAGTTGGGAAAATTCCTCCGAGATCGTTACCGGGACTTTTTACCGATTCGTTACAGCAAACATGACATTTTCGTCATGAGCTCGGACAAGGACAGGGCAATTATGAGTGCTCAAGCCACTTTGGGAGGACTGTATCCTCCTCAAATGAAGGACAGTACCAATGATAAATCCTGGAATCCGTACATCAATTGGCAACTCGTACCGATTCATACCTTACCTCGGGAGAATGATTCCGTAAGGTGCAGCTGTTTGATTTACGTATATCTAACATCTTTTTATTAGATATTTCACATTTATTACGACGAAAATTAAATTTTATCGTTGCTATACTTCCAGATGTTGGACATGAAAGCTCCTTGCCCCAGATTTTCGAAATTGTTCCCCGAATTTTATGGAACTTCGGAGTTCGTTCAAGCCTTGGAGGCGGAGCACATGCCCATGATTAAGTACCTGCTATATCACATGGGTTTGTCAGCAGATACGACGCTCATGCGATTGCTGACATTCCAGGACACATTGATGGTTCAGGTGTTTTATATTTTTTGCGTTTTTTCAAACAATTTTTACTTTTTTACATTTTTTTAAACAATTTTTACATTCTTAATGTACAAGCGATTTTGTAACTCTAACCGGATACATTTTTGCAATATTCTGTTGCAACCTGGATAAATTAATTGTACCATAAATGCTGTTCAAATTGTATAAAGCTTGACTTTGTATAGAGAGACAGAAACATGACTCTTCCAGGGTGGCTCACTCCGGAAATCTACGAAGAATTAAGCAGCCTCAGGCACTTCCGGTACGAAGTGGAAACGTACACACCCGAACTCAAAAGACTTCGAGGTGGACCTTTGATCAAGAAACTACTGGAGAACATGGTTACAGCAATACAAAAAAATGCCAGTGAAAACCCCCAGAAAATGTTTTTATTCTCCGGACATGAAGGATCACTCGGGGCTCTCCTGAACACCGTCGGCATCTTCAATCATTTACCTCCACCATATGCCGCTGCCGTGATTTTTGAGTTGTACAAACAAGAAGATCGTCCTCTGACTGACAATAAAAACTACTTTTTGAAGGTGAGCTGCTGGTCGAACATTTTTGAAATTTCCCTTGTGAAGAATTTGTCGGTGTAACAAAAGTCGTTCAGGATTATCTATCCCCGACTTGATATACTCTACATGACAGGTGCTGTCATGTAGAGTTTCGTCTTGAGAATTTCGTAGCAAGATTTACCCATACGTGACAACTTTTTAACAGGTTTCCTATCACAATGACTCCAGCCCACAACCTTATAGCTTGGATATACCTAATTGCGATGAGCCTTGCCCGGTGGAAGAATTCATCACCTACATAAATCCTTTTATCCCCGAAGATTGGGAAGAAGAATGTAATTACGGGATAAATTTCGTATCGCATACAGCTGAATTAAGTGGAAATGTAGGGGTTTTAACCACATTGATAAGTTTAGCTGGTAAGGGATTTACGGACAGTTTGTGCCATTAGTAAAGGTCATACAGTTAGCATTTTTTCCGTGTACACATCGGTATAGTTTTTATGAATCTTTTTTCATTACAGGGACGCTTGCAATTTTCGCAGTAATTACAATCCTGATATTCCGGAAAAAATGGCGAAGACAAAGCTTCACTTCGTTAACCACAGCTGAGACAAGACCTTTACTTTAAATTAATCAATTTTGCGTGCACAAAAATTTTTAATAACTACCTGTCCTACTCACTATGCAATTATTACCGTGTTTACATCGCTGTATGTAAGTTTCTTGTTCCAAATGCAGTCGAATGGTCTTGTTAATTAAAATCATCAACACCTATGGTTCTTACTATCATTGTCTATCACGACGGCCATCTGTAATTCAACCGTGTTTAATGCCATACAAAATGCATCCAAAATCAATCACGGTTACAAGATCGTTGTTAGCTGTGCTAACAACGATTTTTTCACGCGGTTTTTTCACACGGTTCTACGAATAGTGATGTGTTAATGTGTAGCAGATTATTGAAAACTTGTAGTAATTAAAGCTGGTTAGGAATACTGAATCCGGTTTTACTTTATAGTTATTAATTATTACCAGAGCTGAGAATTTGTATAAGTTTTCAGTTACCAGAACCAAATATAATTCTGAGCATTCAGAAGGAATACTAAATATATACTACTATTATCGCTCCTGTTTTAGATCGTTAAAGCCAGTATAAACATAAAGTCATTTTCTGCGCACTCGTACAATTGTTAATACTTAAACAAATCATGCTTCAAATATTCTGTGATCGTGAAGAAGGCATTTTTCACCAAAATCACAGCGTAATTTGTAGAATGCAAAAAACTGAGTTTATAGGGCATAATTTGGAAAAAATGACATTTATTGGGCAAGAACACTATGGTAAATTCAACAAACTGGAATGCAAGGGTATTTCATATACTAATTACTTCGTACATGTGTACTATGGAAGTAATCAAGTATTTGAAGCATTTTTTGTACGTACGATTATGATTAGCGTTACTGAGTAAAGATTACTAATCACTAAAGCCATTTTGGTCAATCAATTGCAAGTAAACCAGCAAGTATGTACTTTGTCAATTCAGTTCCCAGCTCTGATCATTTTTACCTTCAATTGCTAACACTTTCTTATAAACCGGCGGACAATAAAATGCTCATACTGATTGTGAGAGATCTCGAAGGTCAAATTTGTGGTAACATTTGCAGTTTAAGCTTGCAACCGGTAATTTCATATTTCCAATGAGCATACCAAACCTGGCAGACTCAACTTTGTTCAGTCATAAAACAAATTTCTAAGAGTGATTTTCGCATTGCTCAGTATTTATTATGACAAAGCAGCGTTTCGAGCCATAAATTCTTTGTCAGACAATAATAAATGCTTTCAGGTGTATTTACGCACACAAATAGGGTTTATCCGGAACAAATTCGTAGTAAAAAATTAAATTTAAGTTAAATAAATGAAATAATCCTTTACATTAGTAAATTCATGGGTAAAAAAATGTCGTGCAAAATGATCTTTACAACGTGGCTTTCCCTTGGGTTTGCCTTTAGTTTGTACGCCTCCGAAATTATGGCATGGAATCAAGCCAACGTTAAAACTTTGCAACTGGTGCAAATTGTGAGTATATACATATGTATATGGATTCTTTTATTTCTATACTAATGTCTATAGTTTATGTAGATGTAAATATTCATTCATTTATGTAAGTATACACTAATCTTTTTGTTAAATTTTCGAACCAGATAATGCGACATGGTGATCGAAATCCAGTTTGGACATTCCCTGGAGCTCCACACTACAGCGATCCAAATTATTTCCCCGAAGGCATGGGCCAAGTGACAAGAGTAAGTACCTCTATACATTTGATAATCCCAACAAATTATTATTACGATTCTTCTCTATTCGGCTATAAATCAAACCAATGTAATTTCAAATAATCGCAATCCAGAAAGGAATTAAGAGAACACACGATGAAGGGAAATTTATGCGGGAGCGATACGATGGATTTTTGAATCGGACCTACAAACGCGATGAGATTTCCGGTTGGTCTTCCGTCAAAGACCGGGCAATCATCAGTGGGGATTCTTTTTTCCGGGGATTATTCCCAAAGCAATATACCGATGAGGGAGCGAATGAGAGGAATCAAATTGATATAAACAATTTCGACGATGGCGAAGTCTCCCAAATCGTTCCGTTGAAATCCGTTCCGGCCAACCAAGACCATGTACGTGATTTGAAAAATTGAGATCTGCTCATTAAATTTTAACTTATGTTTCAAATAACAAAATTGTTTCAAATTTTTTTGGGTATCATAATTCACAAATTGGGACATCCATTTTGACGTACAGTTCCTTAATATGCGAGATGATTGCCCTCGGTTTAAATACCTTATGGGTAAAGCATTTGCATCGGAAGAAAATAAACGGTTTATGCTTGATTCAAAGGACTGGGTAAAGTCCATCAGCGATCACACCGGCTTGAAAAATGAATTTGCGGATACCGCCGTAGCCGTTGATTATCTCATGGTCCAGGTAATAATTTATCCAGATGTTTTAATACATTTTGTGCAAATTGATTGAGGTTTTTAGAAAGTATTACAGATATTAGCAGGCTCTGTGCTAATTTCAATACTTTTTTTTTAACGAATATGAGATTTTTTATTGCAGAGAGAACAAAATAAAACCCTGGAAAGTTGGGCCAGGCCGGAGATGTTCACGTTCATGGAGAAATATATACCGTGGAGATTTGCGACGGCTCAAACTCTGGAAACGAAAAGACTAAGATCCTCAATTGTGAAGCATGTGGTTGGAAACATGAACCAGAAGATTGGCCCGAAACATAACACGAAATTAAAATTCGTTTTATTTTCTGGGCATGACAAGACGGTGGTTACTTTCCTTAATATTCTCGAAATTTACAATTTCATAATGGCCCCTTACGGGAGTTCCGTTTTGGTGGAATTGCACAAAAATCCCAGCTTCCCCGATCATCACATTGAGGTGGGATTTAACCTTTTTTCGTATATTTTCCTATCTCCGTAAAGTATAATTTGTACACAATTTTTTTTTACATTTTATTCATTATAATTATGAATGCATTATAATGAAACCTAATTACTCTAATTTTGTTTTCGTGCCAACAGATTTACTACCGCAATGACACGGGAAAGGAGCCTTTCAAGCTGGAAATGAAACACTGTCCAAGCCCCTGCTTCCTAGCTAAATTCAAGGCATTCACCGAGCCCTTCTTTTATGATGATTACGACCAAATTTGTATGCAAGGAACCGCTTCTGTCTTTACATCTTCCTTAATCCTGACAATAATTTGGCCTTTAATGATGTCCTTAGGGCTGTTTTCGGGATAAATAGACGTTAAATGTTGTTTATCTGGATATTTTTTAAATTTCGTCTCTTCCAAGTGAAATCGTTTACTATCATATTATTAATTATGCGCTGGTTATATTTTCACACTGAATAATTAGGATCATTGATTTGATATGGACAAACGTTACGAGATGTGTACAAATATTTGAATGTCAAGTTATGTTCGTTGTAAGTCAAATTTTGCTGCTGTAATAAATTGGGCTAAATGATATAATCAAAGGGTTGAAACTCGGATGCAGGTGAATGGATGAGCCCACTGAAAAGGGGCATGTTGAGTTATTTTTCGGGCTATTTCGGGACAAATGAGGTTTTTAATGTTTATGACACGTCAAAATTTGTTAAACAATCAGCTTGTCTATATAGCTGTAATAATAATAAACTTCTGAGAAATGCGTTTGTTGTTTCTGAACTCCATTGTACAAAGTACTGGCAAGATGAAGAAAAATTGAGTAATAATTTTATGGTCTTTTAAGAGGAAAAACAAACAATTGTCCAGCTATAGTTCGGTGTAAAGTGCGGATATAAAGTTTTTTTTTTCACACTTTTTTCCTTGCTCTGCTAAATGATATGTTTTTGGATGTTATGATGAGACACATTTTCAAAAAATTACATTGACTTGAGCTACCCATTTCTGCTATGAATGTAGTTAATGTGGAACATTTGCTAAATTTTAATGCTACTGATTGACCGTCGTAAAATTAAACTTAACTATTATCTATGGCTCAATATATACATGTTGCGAGCTATCCAAACGTATTTTTATTAATGCAATATATTATCCAAATGTCTAAAAATGGGTTCATCGATAGTTTACAAGGAAATCAAAGCTAATTTTTTGCACAAAATTCCTGAACACAAATCTTGCGTAATTATATACTAATATAAATTCAGGGCGTGATAAGACGTTTACAAGTATTTGGAGGAAGACTGCAAGGCATCTGTCAAATATGAACATTTCAAGTTCCTTCGAAAAATATTGACATTTGATTTACTTTTCCCCTAAAGCTGTTGACAGGTGAATGCTTATGCCATGAAACAATCTACAAATTTAGTTGCTCAAAACATCATCTGTCAAATTTTTCTCATTGATTATTTTCCTTTTCAAGATCTTTGCCAACGATTGTATTGCAGGTTTTTCTCCCTCACCTGTCATTTTCGTGTGGACAGGACAAAGTGCAGGTTTAGACTAGTACTCCAGATTTTATGCGTAAATCTTCATATTTTGTCTACCTTTTTGTTATTACCAATAAAGTACAAGCCAGACAAGGAATCCAAAATTCTACGGAAGTAACCAGTTTTGCATGGTTAAAACTGGGGGAAAGAGCACACTTTTTAGTACTCCCAGAAGATCCCTTTACAACACTCCATTTTCCTGGAATAATTCCGTGATTATCAAAAATATAATTCGGAGATTATAACCTGTTTAGTGGAAGTTTAAAAAATTGTGGCTATTTAAGTGACATACATAATTACGAATTTTGAAACAAACATATTATAGGACACGATGGCTACTTTCTTCAAAGAAATTACCTTTTTAATTGGACTACTACTACTTATGGGCGTCACCCATGCCGCCATGTGGCAGCGAGCAAAAGATACATTAAAGCTCGTTCAAGTTGTAAGAAATATTTTAAATTAAAATGCCTGCTTATAGTGGCAGCTTTTAATCTATAAATGTCTGAAATTAATTGCCTTACAAAATAAAATAAATTGTGTCTATAGATAATGCGTCACGGAGACCGAAATCCCATCAAATCATTTCCGAAGGATCCGAACCAAAACAATCCCAACTATTTTCAAGGAGGCTTCAAACAACTAACGAATGTTAGTGTTAATTCTATTAATAATTTAATTAATTATTTATTATATTAATTGTTATATTTGTTTAAATAATTAATTTTAATTAAAAAATGTGATACTTGTGAAATTTTCCATGTGCTTTGATTTGAACTTTCGTGCGAAGGGTGTGAATTGAAATTTCAAATGGCATTGTTTTCAATTTATTTCCCCGTCAAAATTAATTTTGGAAATAATAACAGTCTATATAATTAAATGTTAACAGTTAATACAAATCTCCTGCAAACAAATGTCAATGCTAATTTTAAAAATTATAGATCGGAGTGAAGCAAACCCACGATCAAGGAGTTTTTGTCCGGGCAAGATACGATGGATTTATACCGGCAATATACGACCAAAAGCAAATTTCCTGCTGGAGCTCCACCACAGAGCGTTCCATCCGAAGTGGAGATTCCTTTCTCCGGGGATTATTTCCCAAGCCCAATCGCCTTGACGGTCATGGGGTTATTCCTGGAGTGATGATCGGCAATTTGAAGATTGGCGAGAATGACCACGACGATGGGGAGGTGTCCCAAATTGTCCCATTAGCAACCATCCCAAGGGATAAAGATTATGTAATTAAACGTTTGCGATTACATTTAATTTCGTTGGATCGCTGAATTTAATGGGGTGAATTTTTTGTTTAACCATTACAAATTCTCCAGGCAATTTACATGAAGGATGAATGCCCATCATTCGAACGTCTGGAGAAAACTCAAATCTACGGATCGGAGGGATATTCCAGATTGAGGGAGAAAAGTAAGCCTCTGATGTCAATTATTAGTCAGCATACCGGGATGAGAAACAGTTTGGAGGAAGCTGGCTATTTCTTGGATTATCTTATCGTTCAGGTAATTTACCAGGAATTTTCATATTAAATACTAGAGATTGGAGATGTGTACCTATATGCAAGCATTTTGTGCTGCTCATAAATTTGCAAAAATTACTTAATAATTAATCGCAAACATTAAATGATGTTTTTGTATTTGGACAAGATGTCTCAAAACAAAACACTATACAATTGGACCACCCCCGAAATGGCGAAGTTCGCCGAAGAATTCATGATATTCCGGTTTGGCGCCGAAACGGGAACCCCCGAACTGAAGCGCCTTCGGTCTGCCATGGTGAAAAACGTGGTGGAGAATCTGAAGAAAAAGGTGGATCCAAAATCATCGGACAAGGACTTAAAATTAATATTTTATTCTGGTCATGACCGAACCATCGTAACCGTCCTGAATATCCTGGGAATGTTCGACCACCTTCGTGTCCCTTATGCCTCGATGATCCTCATCGAATTGCATCAACAAGCTGGGGATTATTTCGTGGAGGTCTTTAACAAATTTTGCATGGACATCCCTTCAGATTAAATTAAAATCATTTTAGTCGTTCTGATAAAGTCGTTCTTAAATGGCTCTTACCAATTTTTTTAGTTTTATTATCGCAACGATACCAATGCTGACCCTTACAAGTTGGAGATGCCCCGATGTCCAAATACGTGTCCATTGAGTAAATTCCGGCAGGAGTTGGAGCCAATATTTTACGATGATTACGACCAAATGTGCACGACGGGGAGAACTTCTACATTTAGTGCCCCCGTCACCCTTTTAATCCTTGGGATCTTTCTCTTTTTTTTCTCTTTCTTTTCTTTGATGCATACATAATACTCCAAAGAGCTGTACGTAATTGCTATTTCATTTAAATTGACTTTAATTAGCAAATGCTAGTCATTAATCCTAAAACAGTTTATGACCATATGAATTTATGACCAATTTACTAACGTACTCTAGTAAGCAAGGGCAGAAAAATTGTCCTTGTGTGTGGAATTAACAATATGATAATTAATACAAATTAATTAATAAAAAAAATTTTTAAAATTAATAAAAAGATGCTTGAAAGCTCAAAAAAAAAATTCAGAAGCTTAAAATTCATTAAAAAATACAAATTATATATAGTCATAATCACAAAAACGGCACAAAATGTCCATTTTTGAACTTTGCGCGGAAATACGGACACAACTCTGTCAATTCTTGTCGGACATAGTTGCGGCTTTTTTATTGAAGCTGCAATCTGCACTGAAATTTTGCACAAAATAAGTGTCATGATTTTATTATGGTAGTAACTTTTTGGGATTGGATGACAGTAATATGTATGCTACACTTTCATTGGAAAATGAATATACACATTTTTGTCCTTCTTGTGTAAAAACATGCAAATGGATTAATGAAGCCAATAGATAATAATTATTAATAATTGTAATAAAAAATGAATATGCAAAGAAGCCAAAAATCCAACGCATCATGCTGTTGAAGAGGGACAGAGAGCAAAAATTTATTTTTGTGTTATTTTTTTTATTTGTGTTTACGTACATATGTTTGCATTGACGGACAAATTAGGCCATGTAAAGCATTCTAAATTTTTTCTAATTAACCTTCCCATGGTCGTTCACCGCATGAAAGAGCTTCATTGCATACCCGAATTCCTTGCCTTTTCATGGGGCAAGTCGGGACACAAGGGTTGAAAATAAGAATTGCTGCACACGTCTTACAACTAGTACACTCTTCTTTCAGTTCAAAACTGGTTCATCGAGGAGGAAAATAAACCAAAAAAATAAAAGTTGGAGTCAATCCCAAAAAACAAAATCTACCGCAATGGAGATAAAATTGCCGGCTCTGCAGTAAATGCACCTGTTTGGCATCCATGAATAAAAATTTATTTTTAGACAGTAAAAAATTTCTCCCATCGAAAAAATGTATTACTTTTGCTTACGCACATAGCGATTTTCAAGCTTTATAGCCGACTTGGAATAAAAAATGACCTGCTAGGTTTGACTTGGGAAATAATTTATGAGAGAGAAAAAATACGACGCATGAGAAGGATTTTATTCACTTGCTTTTCCCCAGTTGCATAAACAAAGTGGAGGAAATCGTCAACTTTTTTTTTTTGCAGCCAGAAAAGTGAAAGGATAGCTGTGAAAAGTTACTAAGTCAATAATTTCGAAGTTTTTAATTAAACACTTAAATTGTTTGATTGCGAATTACAGTGATTATTATTCCTTTGCATTAAAGCTGTGGCAATGCCCCTATAGATTTCCTTGCCTTTTGAATTTCAATAGCGGCTTTTCTGTCTGGAGAGAGAACATCCTTGAGCAAATGTCCGGAGAAAATAAATGGACTTTACATATTTAATTTTTTCCCCTGTAGATTTTTATTCCTGGAGTGAAAATCAATAAAATCGGGTAAAAGATTATCCAGTAACTTTTCTGCTGCTTTTATTTGTACCATTCGCTTCGCAATTAGTTAGAAAATTCCGTTTTGAAAGTTGTTTTCCCGGTACACATTTATTATTATTACATTTTACCGTGTGAAAAAAAGTGAAAATCAAGGTTAGTTTTTTTGTGATTAAGAAAATGTGACTGTCTGTCCTTTCATTGTGATTTGCTAATTGACTGGTCTCAGACCACTTTTGTGTCTCGGTTCACAACGTTTTATTTTCACGAGTGTTTTTTTTTATAGATAATGATATCACATTGGTAACCAGTGTATTTCCCGATGAACTTTGAACATTCAGGAGGTGATGATGTAATCGACAGTGACAAATCTACGTGTTTTTTGTAGTTGAAGGGGTATTATCAGACGTGTTATATAAAAATTAGAATTGAATCACCTTGAACAATCACTTTAAACCTTGGTTCTGTCCATGCTCAGCCATCATTCTCGAGCAAGTCCTGGCCCGGCTCACATGGAATGATTCTGAATATTAATTGATTTATTATGCAATTTTAATAGACTGGGTGGATCCTCAAAATCTCAATGAACGAGTCGTAATTTCTGTTTTCACTGCCAAGCAAAAATTTAAGTACTGTTGATGGTTTTGATAAAAGAGGAGAAACTCGCAGATCAAGTATCAAAGAGCATTATTGTCGGGTAATATTGGTATAGACGATTACCTGAAAGAAATCGAAGGGACCAAAGATTTAAGGACAAAGAATTATTGGGAAATAAAAACGTTAAAATGATTTCGTCAACAATGAAAGGGTTGATGTTAGTGACCTTCTTCAACTTAGTACTACACCAGATTCATGCTGAAAATGAGCATAATAATTGGAGTAAGGCAAATTTCGACACTTTGCAACTTGTTCAAGTGGTAAGCAAAAAGAATTTTAATATTTTTCTTTGTTGAATTTGTGAGACTATTGTTCGCATGCACGTTATAATAAAATTATGCACGTATGTATGGTGTACACAACGGAACTTTTATTCATGAATAGTGTTGGTGTTTCTGCGATTAATTTTGGTGTGATTTGGTATTTGTGCTTTCAGCAACATTTATTTTTTTTTAAAATGAATATATATACATTACATGCAGATGCGACGAATGGAAGAGATGTTAGATCGTACAGTAAAAAGTGAAAATGAGTTATCAATGTGGCTACTAATAGTGGCTCGGGGTAAAAGATTATAAATGGTTTAAAAAGCAAGTGCTGTTGAATTGTTTCAGATTATGCGACACGGTGACAGAAATCCTATGGGAAGTTATCCAATGGATCCGCATAAAGATGACCCGAATTACTTTCCGGAAGGATATGGCCAGCTTACGGATGTGCGTTAACCATTTTTTTGAAAATGGGGTTTTTCTTCCAATTAACGTGTGGTGTGCTGGCATAAATCCGACGTTGGAATGTGTTATATTGTGAAAAATGAACAAACATGGCAGTCAACAATGTGAAAAGTACGTATATTACATGGAGTTTGAATATAATCCTTATTTTTTCAACAGCGCGGTGTAAAGCAGACAAATAGTCTCGGAAGATTTGCACGCCAAAGATACGATGGATTCCTTGGCCGGAGATACCATAGTGATGAGGTTTACGCTATCAGTTCGGATTCAGATCGCTCCATCCGAAGCGGAAATTCATTTTTACGGGGTTTGTACCCCAAAAAATATGAAAATCAGGCTGATCACGGTTCTTCGGATGAAAAGTCAATTTACCATTCAGATGAAAACTGCCCTGTGGAACTGGATGATGGTGAACAATCCCAAATTGTTCCAATACGGACGATCAACCGAGATGTTGATAATGTATGCCTTTGTAAAATATCAATCTGGATTCTAGAGGAAGAACAAGCTAGTGTCATTATTGTGAAATAATGTGGTTTGGGTGGTTTGCTGCTTTGTGTTACAGTTTCTGTACTTGGCTTTCGAGGTTTGCCCCAAATGGGAAAAGGAATACATGGGCCTACTGAAAACCGAAATTATGAAATTAATGATAAGTCTTGGTGGGGACAAGATGGGACCGCTTATGAAACATGCTGGTATAAAAGAGCACGGCTTACAATCTACTGGTGTTCTATTGGATCACCTCTTGGTTCTCGTAAGATTTTTCTCTTGCTTCTTGTGAAAAGTGCGTACGTATTCGTTCATATTGCATATAAATTAATTTTTAAAGTAATTTGTTTACAGAAGCATCAAAATAAGCCGCTTCCTGAATGGGCAACACCTGAGGTTTTCGATTTCGCCAAACACCTGTTTCAGTTTGTCTTCTCGCTGGAAACAAAAACCCCATCACTGAAACAAATGCGCAGTGCTATTATTCAAAAACTATTTAACAACATCGAAAAAAAATTGAATTCCCCGGAAGAGGAAAGGCGGAAACTGATGTTGTTCTCAGCACATGATAGAACCATCGTTGGACTTCTAAATATATTAGGAATGTATAACAACCGCATTCCTCCTTACGCTAGCGGTGTCTTCATTGAATTACACAAAGATCCAGAACTTCCGGAGCAACATCTAGAGGTACATAATAATATTGTGCGCGGTAACTGTGCAAACCCCTTGCAGAAACGAATTGTTATAAGCGAAGCAACACAACTTTTCTTTCCTTTCAGTTTTACTTCCGCAATGACACCAGTGTCGAACCTCATCAACTAACGTCTGAATCTTGTGGAACTCCCTGTCTTCTTTCAAACTTCAAAGAAATCGTGCAGAATCTTGTTCCTGAAGACTTTACGAAAGCATGTGCATTATAACAGAAAAATGAGAAATAAGTACACTAATTTTAAGATGTTCAGTCTCTAGAAATCTAAGACATAATATAGTCCATACACCATTTTTGTCACATAAAACCCAAAACGCGTTAGTCTGAGTGTAGTTAACATTGCAAGTTTTGTGTAAGTATACCTTCTAAAAGAAGGTAATTTTAATTTATTACGAATTGCGGTATTTTTTGTCATTACGAGTGATCTTTTCATGTACCTGCTTTATTTTTGTTCTCATAGTTTCTATAGATGTTTCCTTGCAAGGATAGAAATTGTACGTATAATTATTACTTCTTGGTCCACATCTATAATGTTTTGGTAAACATAGATACAGCTTATTACAAATACTCTTACTCTTACTATCAAGATGTCAATGAATGTCGAGTCAACGTTCGAAAGAGTTGCATTAAGTTAAAAAGTCTACTCAACGAAAAGTATATGCGGTGACGTGTAGAGTGCTTTATTTATGTAATAAAATCATAAAATGTACTTGTACCTACAAAGTGGATGATATTACTGCTATATTATTTGAAGTTTCCTTTTATGTACATTGACAAAATGTTGAACGTTATAAGCTCTGTCAGGTTTCCGGGTCTTGTCCAAGTGCAATTATTCCAAAGTACGTTGAATGGCCAGTTCGTGTATAGCTAGTGGTCCAAGCGATGCAAACAATAGATGGATAATCGTGTTAACCGCGTGGAGATAAAATAACTACCGGCAATTCCCATCTGCAGCTGTCATCCCTCATCTGTAAATGGATGGTGATGGGTGACGCCAAGCACATATGTACTATGTACAGAAGAAAACATCCAGAGCTTTAAGAACATAGCAAACAAAAAGCAACGGTAATTCCGACGAATACTACTGCCTATTTCTTTTCCGTCCTAGCCTCCCTTAAAAAACTAATGTGGTGCAGAAGATAAGAACTTTATTCTGGGGATCAGCTAGAAAAATCCGGTCAGATCCATATTATTGTCATTATAAAAGGGGGTGTTTACTTAAAATCTTTTTACTAAATGATAAAAAACTGTTTACAATAATTATTATTTACTTTTATTCCAGCTGCTTTCATTCGACCACGACCACCCCACGCCTCCAACACTTCCTTGGTCACTACAATCCCATTCATTCATCGGAGACAAACCTCCCATCGCTCCTTTGCTATGCTGTTTTTTTTTAATATGTGCGAACTTGAGATTATACCGACAAAAGTTTATCTTTGGTTTTTTACACGTGCAACATTAACAACAGTAATCATGATCCACCTCGTGCTACGTGCTTTGTGTAACATGGCTCAGGAGGCTGTTTTTGTGCCAGCAAATACATGTGAAATTGTTTATTAGAAAGAAATGAATTTCTATTTACTTTACTTATTTTGTGCTGACTGGGGTAACAAAAAATATTTGTCGCGACCACCCACTTGTATCTACGTACGTCGATGAATTCTACGGTTTTACACCCCGAAATACCCGATTTGAGTGTTTTGCTACAAAGGGCTAAAACAGTTTCGTTGAAATTTCGTTTTGACTTGGGGTAATTAACGTAAACAGCAATATTGTCTTCGGGATTTAGGTATAGATCTCTTCCGATAGCTTTATTACACTGTATCTAGTATCTACGTATATGCATAAGTTCATTTTTAATCTATTTTTAGCAGCAACTCAACACGTACAGCTTTGAGTTGAGTGATTGTAATTATGCAACAGTTTGATGTGAAATACATACATTATGTATGTCTACCTTATATAGGAGCAACACCTGCGGTTCAGCTTAACATGGTACGAAAAGCAGATTTCCATCAAATACTACCAACATCCAATTATATTCCCACTTACCTAATACTATACAACATATTCCCACCACCTATTGTTTGATGAGACCAAAAGATTTGCACAAACCAAAGGCGGGGTTAAAATTATAGCTATACAAAAGAAATTTAGGGGTTTCAGCAAATTGTGATAAACACCAAAAAAAAATGATAAAAACACCTGGAGTGGTGAAAAATCATGTGAGGTCGTAAAAAAATGAGCTAACACAAAATCGGGACAGTATATACATACATACTTTTTTTTGCTTCCTTACATTACACAACATGTACATCCCCACAGACTTTACCTGCGTAGCCGGTCAAATAAAGTTCATTGATGATTAGTTACATAATAATTTAGCCATATATCATATCCTAAGTAAAAGAATGAATAACAGAATTCTGCCTACAAGCTTCTCCCTAATGCATATGTATCCGTGCACCTTTGATCATTTGCACACGTTATGTACAATCGGGCAGGTGACACCTGGAATAAACAACGGTTGTCTCCCGAGCAGTATATAAAGACTTGAGGTGACCAAAAAGAAGCACAAGTACTAGAGAGGTCACAGCAACACTAAAGTTCCATAACTAACAGCTATATATTAACTACACTAGCAGACAGGATATAATTTTTTGGGAGGAAATTTCATCCAAGCTTTTCAAAATTTTAAGATTTTGAAAATTTTTTGGGAAGGGGAAAATATTCTGAATCCCAACCAGCCAGAATGTACTAGGTACTCATAATTGTTTTTTCGATCAAGATCTTGTTTACAGCAAGACCTTGACCCTTTTTGTAAAAAAGTTCCCCTTTTCGAGAGAAGTAAATCTCCGTTGTGTCCACAATAACCCCCTTGGTTTTTGAAGGGATTATAGCTCAAGATTTTTTTTTGTAGTTGTTCACATTTCGGCTTATCTTGGCTGTTTAGAAAAGATAAAAATGTCAGTGAGAATTACTGTGGGAGTGCCTTTGATCTTATTGATGCTGCTATCGCTGAGACGATGCAGTTGTGTGAATCTCCAGACTTTAAGACTGGTCCAAGTGGTAGGTCATCTTATTTTTTAATAGCTCATTTTTTATTGGCAAATCATTCAAAATTATAACACGAGCAATTATTTATTTAAAATAAATTTGTCATGAAAAAATTCAACAGGTACACCGACATGGTGATCGAGCCCCCGTAGCCACGTATCCGACCGATCCTTACCAAGACGTCGCCAAGTATTGGCCGAATGGTCTCAGTCAACTGACAGATGTGAGGGTCTTAAAAAAAGGATAAAAGACAACGGCAAAAAACAGGTCAGATCACGTCAGTTAAAGTCTGACAAAGATCGATTTGTCCTTTTTAAACAGGTGGGTAAGGACCAACAGTATGACTTGGGATCCTACCTCCGCCAAAGATACACTGGATTTCTCAGTGCTTTGTACTCGAAAAAAGAGATCCACGTCCTCAGCTCCGATGTTGATAGAGTGCTAGTTAGTGCTGAGGCAAATCTTCAAGGGCTCTTCCCCAGATTGGGGGGTTCTCATGAACATAGGTTAGACTTGCAACTCGTCCCCATCCATTCATATATGCGAGAGACTGACAAGGTAAATTTCACTCTATCATTGTGCCCCAAAAAATTTTTTTATAAATAATATTTCTTTAAAATGACTACATGTGTTCACATTGGAAAGAAAATATTATTGGAGCTTGTCATATATTCAAAACAAAAATTAATTAAATAATTATAATAAAAAGATGTTTAAAAACGCTTGCCCTTTCCACAGCTTTTGGCCATGAAAGCACTTTGCCCCAAGCGAAACGCGGAAATGGCTTCGTACAAAGAATCACCGGAAATACAACAATTGATAGAAGATAATCGAGATTTGAAGGAATACCTTTTGGAACACATGGGATTCCCCTCGAGTATGAGCTTATTTGAAGCAGTGCAAATTCATGACGTTCTCTTCTGCCAAGTGAGTTTTTAGACATATTTTTGGCCAGGTTCCAGTTTTTCCTGCAAACAATCATTTCTTACTCCGGTTTCAAAAGCAAAGATTACAATAGTCAGTTTCAATTTTGAAATAAGGGAACAGTTCCTGAAAAATAATGACCACAAGTATTTTGGAAAATATTTACCTACAGTTATACCTATATATATATATTTAAATTATCTCCCGTTACCCCAAACAGCAAGCCCACAATCTGACACTTCCGGCCTGGGCTACGGAGGAAGTCGTGAACAAGATGGGACAACTTCGGGCCATCGTCTTCGCGATGAAAGGTGCTACTCCAGTCCTCAAGAGATTGTACGGAGGTCCCTTGGTCAAGAGGCTCATGGACAACATGGTTCAGGAAAAGACCATTTACCGACGAGATGAGCCCAAAATGTACATGCATGTGGCCCACGATGACACCCTGGCGGCTGTCATGTCCACCATGGGCGTCTTCGATCCTCAGGTCCCCGGCTATGCCAATATGTTCATTGTGGAGCTTCACCAAGAGGAGGGTCTTCGGGGGAAATATTTCGTGGAGGTGAGTAAACCCTGAAAAAATCAACAACGCAATAGTGTCATACCAAAAAAAAAAAATTCTGTACAAAGAAACAATGCAAAGAATAACACCTTCAATAATCTGTCTCTCTCCAGTTGTTCTACCGAAATAGAACAGACCGCTACCCTTACCCCCTTCAAGTCCCTGGCTGTGGTCATCCCTGCTATCTCCATGAATTGAAGAAGCTACTCAAACCAGTCATTCCCGAGAATTGGGAGAAAGAATGTCAGGAGGGACAGGTGATGAGGAGCAGTTCCAAGAATCTTCTACAATTGTCCGGGGACGGTGGCCCTGGAGATGAGTCAGCTCCAGCCATCCCTTGCATCATCTACCAGCCAAGCACCACTTCCTTTTGTTGTAAGCTCTACATATCTATTTTTAGGAACATTGTACAAATATTTCCTTTCTTTTCTATTATTATACGAGTATTCTATTTTTGGGGCGTTATTTACAAGAATTACTTCATTTATAGATTTCTTGATTGTCATTGCTATCTCCGTCTTCATCTGGCTCCTCATCCTATTCGTGGTGAAGAAACGGAGGGATTCAGTCAGTATCAATCAGACGGATTACTACCACAATGACCCACCGGGTTATGACAAATCCTCCTATGTCAAAATGCCTTGATTTAATCAAATGCTGGCTTCCAGAAAGATATTACCTATTTACCTTCAGATATTTGTAATTTTTTAATATTTTGTTTCTAAAACGTGTATAGATACGCATACTTTTTTTTTTTTGCTATTTCTATACATACATACATATATACCAGTGAAATCAGTTCAGAAGCTGGTCCCTCCTAAAATTTTATAGAATGGTAATCGTGATTTGTTAAGCTAGTTTGGTAATATAAGAATACTACTACTTGTAAATACTTCCTCAAGGGGCAATCGGGCACATTTACAAATGTATAGGTATTACCTACATTCCAAATACCCAACTGCCTAATACTCTATTCTACACGGTGACTAATCATTCTTTTTCTACGAAAATCCGTTTTTCTACAAGAAGAAAACAATAGTTTAATAAAAACTCCAAAAAATTCTAACAAAAGGCGATTATTTTTAAAAATCATAAAAATACACGATTCTTTTCAACCATTAATGAGACACTGAGAAAAAGTATGACAGTTCATTGTCTATATTTTAAAGACGGTACGTAGTTCTAAATGCTAATTAAATCACCATCACGTCCTCAATGTCCTCAGTCCACCGCAGTTCTCACAAATTAATGAGTAATGTCAAATGACAAAACACATGACAAATGTAGTAAACATAATGAATCCCCAGATCCTCATGGAGTACGTGTGACCCATATAAACTGAGAAGATGATTACATATTATTTAATTCCACATCAAGACATGATGATAAGGTATTAAATCATCATCCCTGGTCAAGTGACACACCAGTGATGATGGAGAAATTGAATGGGAAGATAACTTAATATTCCTTGTTATAGGCAAGATAAAAAAAAGGTCATGAGCTTTTCTACGTTTCCTTTCAAGTTGAAGGTAAACATGGAGAGTGATTATACTACCTCATGATCACTTATTATGTTGTTAACATTACATTACATCATGCCAAAATTCTAAGAAATAAAGATAACTTCTTTATTTGCTGTTGTTTGTTGTTGTTAGTTCAAAAGTATGTTTGATCGTCACATTGTAAATTCGAGCTTAGGTCATTTCATAGATGATAAAAAGGGAAATCCTGTACCGTCGGGATAATAAACACTTGCTAGAGTTATTTGAAGTGGACTTACATAAAGGTAATCATTAATATCAACAAACAAAAAACTTCACTGAAACTTTCGATCATTTAACATATGTATGGATGTTTATCCATTACCCCTACAAATGTAACTCGAAGTAAAGCAGGATTATAATTTATAATCACATTTGCGTCTTCACCTGCAATATTCTTCTGGTAAATTCAATATATTTCTGCCGTAAAAAATGAAAAAAATTACATAATCGAAAGAATGGCAATCTCTCCGCTCAGTCAGGCTCAGAATGTGTTGTATGGCTGCAAAAAGGACTTAATCCGATTTTATTTCATCTAAAGTAACAACATATTTTGTTTCTTTTGCGTCTGTCTCACACAAATCCGCAAATGTAACACGTGAAGTTATATGTACTTGTTATTACCAAACAGACAAGAAATTAATAAGGAATATTTGTTGCCCATAGATGACGAAAAAAAATTCTCAGCCATCAAAAGACAGTCATAAGCGGATTCATGTCTTTTTATCATAGCATGGCCATAAATTAAATAACTCTCGATCAATGTCCACAGTGTATTGACTTCTTCAGTTCCCTCGTTGCACTGACTTGCGTCTCTTCTTGTGTTATTGCTCTGATAATTTTAAAACAATCATATAGAAACTATGTGATTAATCAAATACAAAAAACACACAAAATCCACAGAACGCTTACGCTGATTGTGAGACCTCTCCCATTCATAATTGTACCAACAACCATTCAGGGCCCTCTTCGGATTGGGTGAACACTGGAATGAAAAATGGATTTTAAACATATAGTTCATTAACTTTTTAGGAAATGTTCACGTATATTTTAACCTCATTTGAAACTTTCTACACCTATTTCGGGTTATTTATCAGTGATTCCTAATTCCATTTGATCAAAAGAATACTCAGATGTATATAATACACCCACGTTGCTGTGTTTTCAGGGGTCACTAAAAAGTGACCCCTGTTAATTAAAAAGCATTAAGTTGTTTTACATTCCTTTTATGTAGTGTTGACGGGGATTTTCTTTAGGGGCAGCAAAGATTGTTGCAGCTCAAATTCTATAAAAAACTTTTTTTTTCGGCTTCCAAGTTCCAATTCATGTTTAGGCATTACAAAGTCAAGCTTGTATTCATCCTTAAACTTTCTTATATTTACAGATACATGTCCCCATTTCGGTGGTGACAAACTATTTTTCATTGAGACAAAAACACAATACATGTAACAATTACTACTACAAATCTACTATATACGACATACTTATTTGGGCTGCGGGTCCCGGTGGTACAAAAATACTTATCTTTATACACAAATAAAAATGCAACCAAAGCTGCAACTGCCTATATATAATGTAAGCGAAGGCTCACAAACGTTACATTCCTTGGGATCCAAATAAAGGACCTTTTTTGGTATACCCAAGTGGTAAATCGGGTTGTGTACGAGATAAAAACGAAAATTACATGTCTTTTCTCGTAAAAACGTATTTGCTCGAGGAAAGCCCAAAGCAATATATAAAGAGATGGATACATGCGGTCAAGAGCAGTGTGTCACAGTCAGTTGTGCCCATTAACCTCTTTTTTTCTTGTTCTTCAAATTTAGTTTTATTTTCACGGGATTCTATATTTTAAATATTATTAGCATTTTGTTTTAAATACGGAAACATTTGCTAATGACTTAAATTCTGTATGAGAGAATACAAAATTTGTTACATAAATATAATTTTTTTGTTATCAATTCGGTTAGATTTGTTATATTTATATCCATTTCCAGTGAACTCCATACGAAAATGTGACATAACTGATTACACAAACTCACGTTCTATAGTTTCTGGAAGAGTAGATCATTTTTAAAAATTTTAATACATGACTGTGATTTAATTCCTTCCTTAATTTCACTTCAACAGGGGCGAAATAGACTAATAGTTACTGATTTTTTAGACGAGTAGATTTTGTAGCTTTTATGTTATTAAATTTTAAAAAAAACTGACCATGTTTCGCCATCCGATCTTTGCTGTTAGTGTTATTGTTTTGCTGGGTCAATTAGTGTTGAGCGTTGATCTCCAGTCCCTACGTTTGGTGCAAGTGGTATGCATGTTTTTTTGATGGCTTTGCCATTAATATTTTCTAATGTCTAATTTTTTTCACCGAAAGTTGGATTTACTTGCGATTTTTTTCAAGGTGACTTTCTCTTGAATTTCCAGTCGAGTTATACGTAATGCTTCAATGTGTTTCCAGGTTTACCGGCACGGAGATCGGTCTCCTTTAAAGTCCTACCCGACGGATCCCTACAAAGATGTGGACAAATATTGGCCCATGGGATTAAGTCAACTCACCGAAGTCAGTTAAATTTTATAGAAAGTACAGTTTTATGTAATTATAATTAAGAATTTCTTTTTCCTTTTGAAAGTTGATAACACTATGTTTAAAAGTCCCTTAGTATACGAAATCCAATAAAACAGATGATCTTTTTAATTTTACAGAAAGGTAAAGATCAACAATTCCAATTAGGACGTTACCTTCGGCGAAGGTACAACGGATTCATGAGCTCAATTTATCACCGAAAACAAATTCATGTTCTCAGTTCGGATACAGACCGAACCCTCCAGAGCGCTGAGGCCAATTTAGCGGGGTTGTATCCAAAACTGCCAGTGAATGCTACTGAAGGGAGATTAATGCACACCGCCAATGCCAGGGTGGACGTCCAATTGGTTCCTATTCATACTTTAATGCAGTCCAATGACAAGGTGAAACATGTCTAACTGAAAGATATTTCATGCTTTCTAAAATTTAAAAATTACTTCACATATGTAAATAATTATTACTATGAGCAATGACAAAGTTACATGTACTTTTCCAGGTACTAAAAATGACTGCCAAGTGCCCCAAGAGATCCATATTGCTGAATGAATTCACCCGAACCTCCGAATCAATCCAAGAAGTAATGAAAAATAATCAAGGCTTGTATGAACATGTTCGAGAGAATGCTGGATATGACGTAGGCACGGATTTTTTCGTAGTTATGCGAGTTGAAGCAATTCTCCACTGCCAGGTAATTGAGTATTCCGGATGAAAACATTATATTTCAAAGTATTGTACCTAAATTCCGGATTACAAAATTTTATATTTCAACGTGTTATAGTTAACATTTAAAAACTAATATTTTCAATAAGTAATAATAAATTGTATGCAATTTATATTGGCAGGAGGTTCACAATCTCCAATTACCTGACTGGGTGAACTCCACCGTAATGGAAAGGATGAGAGCTTTGAGAGGGGTTAGTTTGACCCGCAAAGGTGGGACACCGGAACTTCGTCGTCTTTATGGTGGACCTTTGGTCAAGCGCCTCCTAGATAATATGTACCAGGTCAAAGAGACGAAGAATAAACATAGGAAGATGTACATGCATTCTGCCCATGACGATACTTTGGCTGCTGTGATGTCCACCTTAGGAGTTTTCAATGATCAAGTTCCCCCTTACGCGTCCCTGTTCATCGCGGAGCTACACAAAGAGAATTTAACTGGAAAGTATTACGTGGAAGTAGGTTTTACCCTTTGAACAATCTTCATCGAATATTGATTTTGAGACCTAAAATCAACAAATGTAAAATGTTTACATAAAAGATGACCATGTAATTTGTTTTTAATTTTAGTTATTTTATCGCAACACCACCGTTGCGGAGCCATATCCCCTACAGATTCCAGGGTGTGCATCTCCCTGCTACTTGAGTGACCTCATTCACCTCCTCGATCCGGTCGTTCCCGTGGATTGGGAGAGAGAATGTCGACTTTTGACCGAGGATGAACCCGACATGGGGCGCCATCACGGCATTGTTTCTGTTGTTTGTAAGACTGATTCCTAAAAAAAACGATGCAAAAATGGGCAAATACCAAGCAAGAGCAGGCAGTATGCCCTGTAAAACGATGTACATTTCCCCGTATTTTTCTTCAGATTTCTTGGCCGTGATTGGAACTCTCATCCTTGTATGGCTCACGGTGCTTTGCTTAGTTTTGGGAAGCCGAAATTACACCGTTGATGACAGTTCCGATGGGGGAAAGGATAGACGATCGTATATTAAACTTCCCTGACAGTACTTTCTACTTCTATTTTTTCCCATATTGTGCGAGTACCTATACGAAAGATGCTTCCGTTTTAACATTTTTATACCTTTTTTTAAAAATTTTATGCATTGACTTTTTTAGTTGATTATCAGGCAAGAAGGAAACGACTAAAATTACCCAAAAAGTATACGTACAGGTTTTATAGTACAGGACAATTTTAACAAAAGTTCTTTTAAACTTTCCAGATGTGATTTTCTCACATGCTTTGAATTTCAAAAAATAATCAATCAAGTTTAACGCATGTCATTCGTTTTACGCGTAATATTTGCCTGCACCAGTACAAACGTTTTTTATAATAAAAAAAACAATACCGCGGTTACTCAACCTTAGTTACTGCCATTTTATTGAATTTCCCGATAGTCCCTCCAAGACTTCTATCATTGTACCCCATAGCATAAAAAAGTTGCAAACATTGAGGACTACCTGTATGAGAATTCATTTAAACCAGAAAAACAAAAGAAATTGAATTGACAGACCAACTCTACAGAACTAAATACTACAAAAAATATTTGACGGGCGTGCACAAACAAATATTTATCATAACATCTCAGTATGGTTTCCCCCATTGACTTGTATAAATAAGTTTATTCTTCCAAAGAATTGATTTGTCCAATGCTCTCCAGCATAAAAGTCATGGGCAGTGTATTCATAGCGGGGCTCTCGCTGTATTCCTCGTAGTGTAAGTCCACGCCAACCGAGACAAAAAACTGTCTGAGAAGCGGATGTTCACGCAGAGCTTTTAACGCCACATATTTCAGCTTTTTCTGAAGCTTCCCCGTGTACCACGTAGCTGTAGCGTGGTTAAAATTCAGTTCCTAAATCATAAAACAAGAGGTAACAAATTTTCAGCATACGGCCTAACAGACAGTCAAATCAACTTGTAATTAACAGCAATAACATGGTTGAAACCCCACCTGTCCGAACTCCTCTAGAGCAATCACAGTGCTTTCGTCGTGAGGCTTCCATTGCCATGCGTAGTAGATAATTCCAACGGCATTCCACATACCGATACAGCGCCTCCAACAACCTTTATCATTCCACTCCACGTGTACTGGAGTTTTGATACACTTAGGCCGTCCGGAAAAATCTAAGTGTGCACGCTGGCAAAACGGAGGAATATCCAACAAGTATTGTGGTAACTTTTTCAAAGAAGATAGGATCACTGGGCGTTCTTCTCCATGATCAATTAACAGAGCCTATATACGAATAAACATTGTATATGCATCTGAATAAGTCTTATCTCTTTCGTATATGCGTATAATTTCATTTTAAAAGCCCATCAAACAATACCACAACTTAGCTTACCCAACCACGGTTCGAAGCGATATCTGTAGACAGAATACACACCCGTGCCCAAAAAGATGAAGAAGGCAAACTAGTTCCCTTAAGCTTTCCAACACCAATAAATCCAGGAAGAATATCCTCGGTTACGACTATGGGTAATTCTGCTTGCACCAGCTCCATGTCCATTTCCATCTCAAATAACTCGTTACACTTGCGCTCCATCTGAATGCAGAAATTGTCTGGACGTTCTGCAGAGGAAATTTTCACGGATGATAACTTTCGCCTCATACCAATGGATAGAAAACCATCTGTACAAAAGTAATTATTTTCATACCAAACAAAATTTTGACATTTCAAAAACATTGAAGTACAGCCAATGTGGCTTATGTAATTAATGGACTCATAGTCATAATTTTGTTTACTGGGATGTTTATCCGGGTGAATTTGATTGTAAATCTCGAATAAGTGCGGCTTTGTGGGGATGTGCGTGTTTGATTCAACCATCACCGGCGCCTTTGAATTTTTCGCAGCCCGAAGATTTGTTATTTTAATCCCCAAAGCTTTCTCAAAATCAACCTTAGAGTAGGATGGCTCTTTGTGGACAATAAACGCTAAGTCATGCCGACCAGATCTGAGAACATAAAAATTCAATATTTGAAATCCTCGCACACTCCCATATATTACACATTTAAATTAAACTGACAACCGTAGAACACTTGTCTTACGCAGGTCCATCAGGTAGCATCAAATTATTACGAACTAAAACGGACTGTAATGTTCCCGAACAAAGCTTCGAATTTTTCTCCAATTCGGACAGGATCATTCCATAGGCTTTGCTGTCAAACGTAATACGATGGTACGGGACTTCAACTTCTGCAACCTCTTGAATCACGCCATTAAACAAAACTCCTGAAAAACAGAAAATACTAGAATCATCACTAATCACTATTATATGTACATCATTTTACGTTACTAAAATTATGACAAAAAGTGCACTTTTGTTATAAACGATTTAAAAAATAAAAGCCACAGTCAAACCTTTCTGGTCAAATTTGAGAAGCTCCAAAAACTTCTGCATTTCGTCCGGACCAAACTCTATCGCTTGGTACGTTACATGAACTAAATAAACTCGTAATGCACGAGCAGGGTATGTGAAATCTCTCCTGAGTTCCTTCATGTCAGCTTTGAAACCTATTGCAAAATTTCCCTCGTCCACAAGCCACAGTTTCGCTTTTGTAAATTGTCCGTCCGGGCAAGGCAAATCCTCCACGGCTCTAACACGATACCTGATAGCAACATAAAAAGCTGAGTAATTACTAAAAAAACACAAAACCTACTTCGTAAAAAACCGACATGTGAACAAAACAATTTGCAGGTAGTCGGAAGCAAACTTACCAGTTATTGTTTTCAACATCATGCCAAACATAACACCGGTTTAATTGAATTCCCTCAGCGCTCTGTCAAATATACACACAAATCCTTACTACTATTATAGAAAATATTTTCATGATTACCCAGTTAGCACAGATGGATTTGAATTGCACATTAAATGGGTATCACCCTATGAAAGCTACGAATTACAGTCATCCGGATGCATCTACTATTAATTACAGATGCCATCCGTACATCCGACAATTGAAAATTAGTGTCCTCAAAGGGAAGTAATATTCCCTCTGAAGATGCATGGAGTTTTGCGCCGTGAAACAGGAGCATATTTTTCGTCAACCCTCTTAAACTCATATAACTTTAAACGCATATAAATTATAAACGGATGCATTTCTTGTGTCAAACACGGAATAAGCACGGAAGGAACTGACTGCTCTGAATGCTCATTTTAAGCGCCCTCCATAGCATGCTAGCTGAGTATTTACGTATATATATATAGGTAGGTATGAAATGCTCTGCAACAAAACTTACAATGTTATGATCGTAACTGACTTTGCTTTGATAAAACTTCACTAATTCATTGTACCAGCCACAACATCCATCAGCGTAAGGCAACTGCAAGTAAAATTCTCCAGGCGATATCACATTTGTTGCACGGAAACGATTCATGCCCTTCAAGTTGGTGTCAGTATAATGAGCGATGCTAACATCACTATCCGAAAAAATGCTTGATATCTGTACATCAGAAATAAACCACAAAAGTTACAAGAAGCAAACTTCAGAAAAAATAATAAAACAAAACTAGACTTTGTCTTTGATCTATTGCTTTGAGAAAATATCTTATACATTCATAAATAAATAACATGTGGTCCGGGAGTAGATAAAACTAACCTGAAGATAAGGTGGTAGCTTAGTCAAAGCACTAGTGGTAGCTTGTGACGTCACTTCCACAAGATTTCTTCTTGTTATTTCCCGTATTTCTTCTGAGATACTTTTATTCTTCCTGTAAATCTCCTGATCATCCCCGCTGACCTTCCACAATTCCACTACGTACATGACTGAAACGCTTTCTTCAACAATTACACCTAAAATCTCACAGAAATATGTCTCTTCTTCACGAATAATGCCTTTGGCAGCTGCCCTAATTGCACGCTTTTCCTCCATGGTGGCTGTCCGTTCAATTTGGAGGCAAGCAGAAAAGCACAAGGGGCTATGGAAACCGATTTGTTCTGGCAAAACGTACAAGCTACAACAACAAGAATACCCGCCCAGTTTCAGCAACCCACCCTAACTGGATGTTAAATATTAAATAAATAAAAAATGTGGACAAATCAAGTACCCGAAATCTGTTTTTGACCCCCGGGGTGTGTACCCGTACCGAATGTTGTTCTAATATATTGGTCTAACAGATTCCGGACACCTGCGGGTAATAATCATAGTGTTCAAACACCTTTTGATATTAATGTCTTGATTGTCTCCGTAATCCAAGGAATAAATTTTGGCTTTAGTCCGCCCTTGATCCACAAAATTACTCACAAAGCCCCGAACCAACTCCATCCGTCTGGGAGCAGCCACAAGTTTTTGAAGTAGTTTGTCTTCTGGAAAGCGTGACATATTTATTGGCACTAAATCCTGGATAGCTGCCAGGCCTTTCAAATTTAAGTGAATCAGGTCAAGACGATCTTGTTGGGCTTCCCATTGCAGAAAAAAATTTGAGGGTCCACTTCTGTCATGACTGATTCTAACAAGGCCCTTTGTTCCTGGTTTCAGTTTGGGCATCTCTTCTTCAGTGGCGCTCAAAAGATCCTCCACCATCATCAACGGCATATCCTTTACACAACCATCCTTGTAGTTGTAGTACGTCCGAATTGTTTTTTGTAACTTCTCCATTTCCGGTCCACTGTCATTGAGTGATACCAAAATTCCACGATTTTCTTCAGCACCTTCCATCACGGGATCTAAACAACCTCGAACATGACGCATTCCAGCGATCTAGGAATTTACAATTAAAAGAAGCTGATCCAAAGTTCAGCCTGCAAACAAACTCCTTCTAAAAATTGAATGGGGCATAATCAGAAATATCGTTATTAATGATAGAATTCTACCTGCTATATCGATTTTGACAAACGTACTAATACTAATAAATAACCAAAAATAGGTTACCATAACCCTATATACTTTCAGGTTTTACATTCGACCCCATGGTTCATACATTTATTAGCATTTCCATAATTCACACATTGAAGAACCAAAATACGCGAACTAACCAATTTAAAACCACCATCAAGCTCAAAAAACATGGAATTTTTTTTTTAAATGATCTACAATCTCAAAAAACTTACCCCTCTTGACCTTCCTCTCGTCAGGAACCCCGGGTCTCTGAACCTTCCCGACATTTTTACTTTCACCTGGTTATTTCCTTCAATCAATCACCTTCTTTTACTGATATCAAACCAAATCACCAAACAGCGTCGTCAAACACCTGTCAATGCTGGATAAAGGATTCCCGAAAAATAAAATACGGAAATTCACGATACACCACAAAAGAGAAAAAACGGGGAATCACTGAACAATACTGCCACTAAATCACAAATCCAACCATTTATTTTCACAAAATTACGCAATAAAATCGAAAAACTATATATAATCCTGAAAAAACTCTCAATTTTCTTCTCATTCCCTTCAAATTAACCAAACCCACACCAGTTGGCCTCGTCCGTAACGTCAACCTTTAAATTTAAAACGTATTTAAGGAAAAGGAAACCGACCATAGAACAAATTGTTACCGAGATTCCGTGGAAAACGAACTGAGAAAAATAAAACTCACAATTAATGTCGTCACAAAAATTTTCGGCCAATCACAGCACCTACTGAATAGGGGTCAGGGGTCAGCCCTTTCCTCAAATAATTCGACACAACAATTATATATTATTATTATTAAGGCTTCATCCAAACAGGATTTAAATACGTATATAATAAAGCAATATAGGGTGGCAGAATAATTTTTAGTCAAATTAGAGGGCGAAGACCCTTAAGGCGATTTAAAACACCTTGAGGTGGTCACTCAAAATAATTGCGTGGCCATTGATTTCGGACAGAAAAAAAAGGCAAACGTTGCCACAAAGATTTAAAAACAATATTTTATGCGAATAAAAATATAATTTATTTAAAGGACTCAAGATTGGGACCTTTTTGACTGACCTCTGCAGGTCAAAATCGACAGGAAGGATTACAAAGGACTTCCGCCACGTTAACCCTTTTGAAAGCTAAAACCCTTATCCCCCTCCCCCAGTTTTTTAATTTTGTACCAGCTTATATTGAAATTTTGAAACCACTTTTTCATCTACATTTTTTTTTTATTCTGTCATTTTTACAGTGCTGATGCAATACCCGAGCAACGGAAATTAATGAGATTATTAATAAATAAATAAATACAAAAAAAAAAGTAATCATGGATCATGGGGTTCATTTCATGATCATGAATACCTTTGAAATTGTTGATGTTGATGGAATATTATATGCAATAATTAATCATTTGGTTGCACATATTTTAATTGAAATTCTGGTAATTCTCCTTACACCCTTTTCCCTTTTTGAGCAGTTGATCATTGATCATTTACTATTTATTTCAATACAAATGGGCAATCCAGTCGAAAAATATTATCCAGGTCGAATTAACCCCGAATAAGCGAATAATGGGGAAAGGGGTGCATTTATTTAAACTTTAATTATTACAGTGCCTATAAATGCAATTAGAACCCTCGGGATAGGATTTATAGCAGGTGAAGACCCGTAATTTTTTGATGATCATCACACAAATAGAATTTAATTGTTGAAAAGAAGTTTTAGTACGTTTGCCATTTACATATTAGAATAAAGATTAGGCTCTGCAATAGGATCTGACGAACCTTGTAAATTGTAAAGCCATGTAAAATTATTTTTAATTTGCAATTTGCCATTCATTCATTATTCATATGATTCATATTCATGTAATGGATTTATTAATTCGCAATAGATTTTATAATAGTAAATAAACAAATTCATTTTTGTTTAAATATTCATATTTTATTCCCAGATTTTTAGCATTCCATAAAGTACAATTTCCATCCAAATGGGGACGTGGTTCGTCGTCCGATACGTGGGATTGATTCTGCTCTTGCTCTTAACCTTGAAGTTCATTAGCTACCTCAATCACCTCATGGACGAATCTTTTGAGAGGAAGGCGAATCTAGCCAATTTTGAGAAGATTTATCCCGAATTGAATCAATGTTGGGATAATCCCCGACAACTTCTGGTCTTCCTGGGTTGTTTGACGAATGACCGGAGTTTGTTGCGGGAAGTGGGCTTCATCCTCACCAGTTGTCTCCTGATAAAGCATCATGATCACCCCATTCAATGTCATGGGAGCATGAAGCACATCTTCTGTCAACCCGAATCCTGCCCCGCCCAATGTGCCCGGGATGAATCGGAGAAATTCTTGTCCCATTACGGATTCAACCTCTGGGATGCCGTGGAAGAGGGCATGCGACAGAAAGTCTGTGAAGCTACCAACCCAGTTGATGATGAGTAAATTAGTAAAGTTTACATTTTTTTTCGCACTATATCCTTCGTCATGAAAAATAATATCAATTCTGTTTTTCATTATAACTTGCAAATAATTGGTTCTACTCCAGGAAAGCTTGGAACATGGGAATGCCTTGGGAGAATATCATGCTCAACATGGGGAGAAGGACGACTTTGGACAATAGGCAACAAGCCCTCATTGCCCTGGACACCCCTGCTTCGGAGAAAATCAAATCCCTGAAGATGCTCTTGCGAGACTCCGTTTTCAACATGGACATCACATAATTAATTGCATGTTATAATAATTACAATAAGAAAAAGCCGCATTTTCATAACGTAGCTATACAATATGCAATACATTCAAGTTCGCATTCGACGAACAATGCTTTCGATTTTAAATATTTGACCAGAATCAGAATTTATACAGACGGTAAATATACATCGAGAATATCCCCTGTAATCTTGTGCTTGTGTTCTGAATCTGATATAATTCCATAACAGGGCATTTTTCAGAAACATGTCTGAAACTTTTTATGATCCCCAAGTGTTCATAGAATCTACTGAGTTGTACCATATCCTTGTCTGAAATGAACTTGAAGATATGGAGGATAATAATACCATTTACCATTTCTAGATTTTTGTATAATAATTGTTTATTTGTTAACAACAAAAAACTAGTTCTTAGAGACTATAATATTAAGCTTTTATTATATTTCATCAAACTTGCTACAATTTTTTTTCTTGAAGATAAAACAGACTTTTCGTTTTCATTTTTTTTACCCCAATTTCATTCATAGTCGTTCCAGTTGTTCCAAAGCTATAAAAGTATTGCGTTGTGGCAAAGTAACTACTACTAGTTAGTATTACAATTTAAAGGTAAGTTAAAATTCAGATCACCATTTGCACACCCTGTAACCCATTTTCAGTAGTAATAAGCACATAATACATATGTAGATATTATATACTTTTTCAAGCAGGTTTTAACGAGATACCGTATGCTCAAAACAATTGTTACAACCCTCATTGCAGGGATTTTACTACATCGAATTCATGCTAAAAAACTACAATTGATAAATGGTAGCGTGTAGACAACAGTAGATGATGGGTGCTTTTTTATTGAAGCACGCACAAAGCTATTACGAAACTAAATTAATTATAGATAATATTATGTAGATTTAAAAATTAATAAACAAAATGAGTTACGAGTTTATGACTATACTATCACCTAGAACCGGAGAAAATTCAGGAACAGATTATTGATTCTTCGATTCCACCATAATCAAACTTTACCTAGTGTAGATAACATTTTTAAAACAGGGAAACAAAACTAAAACTATTAAGGTAATTAAAACAAAAAATGTCCTTTCATACACATTCACCGTGTATCCAACGAAAGTCTAAAATCACCGTAATACACTGGTAAGAACTAAAATTTCACCGAAGGTAAGGGCAACCGTTGCGCCCTCTTTCCTTATAGTTACACTAACAATCACAATGTTTTGCGTGTAACGAGTAACCACATTGTTCTTTGCTTTCCTATAAACGTTTTTTTCTATTTTTTTTACATCAGTATACAACCTACGGAATCTCATTACTTGTTTCGAGTAACTTGATAAAATTCACAGCCGTCAAAGAGATTTCGAAAAATCGTGGGCAACAACATTGGGCAGTAATAACACTATCCGTAAATATAAAAACGGGGAAAATGACCTACCTAAATCAATTTCTACACAGCAATTTCGTTTTGCACTACTTAAGTACAACTATAACCTTACATGTAGGTACATTTTGTAACGAAGCCCAGTTACATATGTTGTAAATCGAGTCGTCTATACTAGAACGGGAAGACGAAGTTGATAATACACGAAAAACACCAATACTATGCGTTGGCTACGAATAAAACGTAAGAACTGAAGTTTGGTTGCCACGAACAAGCAGGAAAGGAGGCATGTCCTTTGTGAGAAGTTCCAACCACGCCATATACAACGGAGCAGAAACGACGCCTTTCCTTGGCATTGGAAGAGTCCTGCGTTTGATTCCAGAAAAAATTAAGTTTCCTCACAAACATTAGTTAATATTACTAATATTCCGAACAGCTGACGGTAATAGGCTTGTGAAGATAAACTTACATAACAATCAACGATGAATTTTGAGAATGTTGGAGTAAAAGTTCACGCAATCTCAAATGTCTGTTGGTTTTATCTCGAAGGACCGTGAGTTCCGAATCGGATATTGAAACACCTGAGGATAATTTTTTAATTTTCAAGGCGATCAAGGAAACAATATCATTTAAATGCGTAAATACATACATATTCACGCCAACGTAAAATACTTCCTACTAAAATTTCTGACAACAAATCTTGTGCATAAAAATGTGCGTACTTGTTTCCCCATCTTCCTCGTGCTCTTCGTTACTCTTAAAGGAGGCAATCAACTTCTCAAAGACAGCTCTGGTTTCCTCCTGGGGTTTCTTGTTTATGTCTGGGATAACCTTTAGATCCGAGTAGTCAATTCGAAATTTAGCCAGAAGACCCGCCATGCTGTGAGTGGTAATTAAATACACAAATGCATATAGTGCAGATTTATTGACAGTGATTTATTTACTTCATGCTTTTCATATGTAATTGGAATTGACCAGTAAAATCCGGTAACATAAACAACCAGTACCTTCTTTGTTCGGCATCAAATTCATCTTTTTTATTCGCCAAAGCAAACACCCTCAGCTTGCAGGTGGCCCAGTTGGAACGAGTGTTGATGATGTACGGTAAAAGGAGTGTGAGTCCACCATCATCGTACAACCACCAAACATCAATTGTTCCATTTTTGTACTTTTTCTGGAACATTTGTAAACTATCCAACACTTCCTTTGGCACATCACCTCCATCAATGTTTCTGGAGTAAAAAGAGAAAAGGTGTGACATTTTGACAAGTACATCCGTAGCAAATATCTGACTAATATTACACTTCCGAAACTAACAATTGCAAAATATATATCCACGTATTAGGTACATATGTAATGGTATGTATGTTATGTACCTTATACTGTTAAGAAAACAATAAAAACAATAAAAACTTACTTGTACGTAGCAAGGGATTCTTTTGAAGATGAGGATTTCTTTGAGCTACCGGCTTCAGTCATGTCGGGCTTCAAAGTGGATTTGTCCGCATCCATTGAAGGAGACAAATCACCACTGCTTGCTGCCAAAACCACGACACATTTATCAAAATAAATTATAGGCGTACACATAAGTGTAACAAATAATTTCAGGGTAATTGTCACCGTCAAAAAGCTAAGACACAAATTTAAAGATAAAGTGTCGCATCACATCTTCTGCATGCATTTTGTACATAAAAATGACAAACCACTTTTATTAACTACGACAAAGGAATACTCAGATATTAGTAGCACTCTGCAAAATACAAGTGCTAAACACACCCACGTACAAGCAAAAACCCTACAAGCGACTGAAATCTCTAGAGTTTTCCATGAAATAAACTGTTTTCACGAACAAACTAACATGAAGTAAACAAACGATGGGAAACCCAAAATTAACATGGGGTCAAACAAGACGAAACGACCTTAACATCATCCATTGTAATTAAGATTACGGATTACCACGTTCATGTACCTAACTTTAACTAATCTGTTCGGCTCTTTTCGGCATCAAATACTAGACCTTTTCATGTCTTATATACTTCCACCACACGAGCTGTCACAGATAATATGGGGAGAATGAGACATAATTGAGTCGTACATTTCTTCCGCAAACAATCGAAAAGCTCCGAGAAAACAGAGAGCATCAAAAGCTAAACTAGGTCATGGGATTACATTTGTACGTATAGGCTTCTAACATAACACAATCATAAAGAGTTGTGCGTAACAACCACAACTACATTAAAAGACAGATCGAATCGATGTATGTATGTATATACACTTATGGACTATATAAAAATCCCTGGAGAAAGCTGCTGGGAAAAACAGTTCGTTTCTCGTGCTACATTTATTGCTGCAAACACGTCCTACACGTAATTGATTTTAAATTAAATTATTATCCGCGTGGAAACAACGCGTGCCGCAGACTACACAGTGACTGTACAAAATAATGTAGGCGGCAAATGTATGTACTTTCTGCAAAATATATTTTTCGATGTCAAATGTATTGAGCTTCAAAAACATTTATACAAAATTAAAGAATGGTACAGCAAATGATCTGACATTTAACTAAATCCAAAACATCATCCACAAAATGTAAAGTGGAGACGGCAAGTCAATTTGAATCTCTTGCTTTGACAAGACCGATAGCTAGCACCACTAATAGGTACATTTGTCAACCAAAACAGAGTAAAAACCAATGCATACGTTTAATTCCATTTAGAAAGCTACACACATACTCCAGTAAAACTTTGGAGCCTGACATCGGTGATAATCATTTTAATTACATTATGCTAATTTCCTTTGAGGCACCGGCACCGCAAAAATGGCGTCCTATAGACCGACCACAGCGATTTGCATAATGTGATTAAAATGATTATCACCGATGTCAGGCTCCAAAGTTTTCCTGGAGTATACATATTTGCAAGTCGCATGAGATGATGTAGTACACTCACCGCGGACTAAATTCCATATACCTGCACTAAGATATCGCCCCAGCTCTATTGTATTAAAATTCCGTGTCAAAAATAGTTCAAGTTTGTGTCGTATTAGCAGCAAAAATATTAGACACAAGAGAAAACGAAATACACTTTACGTAACTCGCCCTTTGATAAATATGTTAAAAAATGGCATCTCAAGATAAATAAAGACGGGTTTGGATAGCGTTGTTAGCATAAGTATCATTTGTATCATGTGTAAATCTAAAGAACCCGAGGCTTACCATGGGAAATCTGAGAGAAAGATTGATTCCTCCGGAGAGATTCTGCAGAATTGCTCTTGCTTTTCGCCAGTTCACCTGGCTTGGGTGACGGGGACAGAAGCATCTCTTCCCCGAATGTAATTTTCTTGCTAAAATCTAAGCCAGTATCCACACGGAGGATTGTCACTGAGAGATGCATGTCTAGGGCTTTACTGTTGATATTTACAAGGCACATAAGTACTTAAATCAATGTTGTTATATGTAAATTATTCAACTTAATGCGAGCCAAATACATTGAGGAAAAGTATACATATAGCACGAGCGTAACATTATGAAAAAGCATTCACTGTAAAAACGCTCGGGAACAATACTGTAAAAAATATCCTAAAACATTGAAAGAAGTTTAATTTGAATGTCTGGTCACTCACTGAATGGTATTGAAATAATATTTCAAATCTTCACGATTGCATGTAGTCCAGTTATTCTTATACCCCATGAGAAGAATGTTAGGTCTCAGTTTCCCCACACCGCACGCTTGCAGTAACGACTTTGAGCCTTCCTCAAAGTTCACATCATCAACTAAGCAGTAAAATGCTTTGATTTTGTGAGTCTGAAACCAGTTCTGTGACTTCTGAATTAACGCCGTTCGAACGCGGTTGTTAATAATGCCCTGTAATTTTGGAAAACAAATTTAAACAATTTCATTTCAGATTAAATAAAGCAATTAAAAAGAAAAAACACCACAAATTCAATACAGTGACGAAATACCAACAATGATTGACGAAAAAATGTATGAGCTAGCGACAATACCAAATTTTACTTACTTTCACCGCATGGCCACACACCATAAGAGACAAATTCTTAGTAATTAAATGAGCAAAGTCCACCAAAGGGGGCCGAGTACTAGGCAAACCACTCAGTACTAAAATCTGAGGACGATAGTTCTTGACATGGTCATCTACATTGTTTAACTGCTGAACTGATACCAACGCGTTTTTGTAGGTTTGTGCTTGCGTTGAAGAGCCCCAGTTCACGTCTATTAAAAAAGTCAACTCGGCCTTCATAACAATTATCACCTCAAGTATTCTATCGCGTAATCTGAAACAATCTTTTTGAATTAACACCCTGTTCAGGGGGAAAATCCGCACCTGGTTTCCTGTAAATAACAACCATGTAGAGGAACAGAATAGCCGCAAATGTTAGAAGTGCCGTAATCCAGCTGATAAGGAACATCACAGCCACACAAAGGACAAACCCCACAAGACTCAGCCACATGTTGTAATACTGTTTACAAACAGAAAAGATATCCCACCGAGTTTATGAAAGGTCATAGGTCATATGCTCATACCGTCGTGAATCAAGATTATTCCTATAATGCCAAAAACGTATTTTTTTCACCTTAAATGTCGGTCTCCATCCCACAGGCTTCGCCTACAAAATCAAAATAAATAACATGCTTGTGAATGAACATTCGGATATACCTATTATTCTACAATTCGTTTCCATTTTACTGGAAATATACTCATCTTTTGTGTGGAAAATGATCATATTTTCATATATTATGCAAGCTACCCGAGTGTTTAAAAAAGTTAATGCTGTCCTCAAAAAACACGTTGCAGAAAATTCTTATACAGTATACCTAAACTCATTCATTACCATTAGTACGCCCATTTGTATTCATACAAGAAGAAAATACTATTTTCCTTCCCAAAAGGTGACTCACCAGCGAGGCATGAAATGTGGAAAAGTTTACAAGTGCATACGCGGCCAGGAAGAAGTTGGATATCAATGGGGCAATGGCATTCAGCTCAGCTGAAGACACAAACAAAAATATTTTTAGTACATCTTCAAACAATCAAAAAAGGCACCTTCATCGTTACAAAAAATTACCGACAACGTTGTAGACATAACACCCCACGCAGATTCCTCACAAAATACATAAAAAAACTCACCAATGAGAATGAAAGCCAACGCAATAACGAAAGTGAGCACATAGCCACGAACTGGTTCATTATTTTTGCCATATCCTTTACCGAAGAACTCCAAGTACGGATACAATTTATCATTGCAAAGAGCCTGGAATACTTTAGGAGCCGAGACCAAACTTGCCAGAGCTGAGGATAGTGTTGCAGCAAAGCACCCTAAAAATCATACAGTTTCATGATCTTGTTAATATACCTTTTCATAATCAAGTAACAAATATGTACACACACAAGTATAGTCAGTTGTAATGTGCGTTAGTAAAATTTTACCTGCGTAAATCAAGCCTCCGGAAGCGCTCACTAATTCCATGACCTGAAGTAAAAAACATGGAAGAAAAAACCAAAGCATTCAATCGAAGGTCTAGTAAGTGAGAAAGCTTGTAGTTTGTAGCCACAAAACTCCCTAGAGGACGGCAAAGAGCGGAAGATAAGATTCTGTACCTTCATCTTTGTAAATACACGCTAGACTTTTGCCCTCATGAACAACAACCCATATACGCTGGTAGTGCAAAGGAAACAAAAATGAACATGAAAAAGGCATCTAGCAATCAAAACTATAGAACTATACATACAAAACCTACACACTGGACGCAGGCCATATCTGCTTCCTCGTCTTAACTTTGGATCTCGACAAAGCCAGTAAAAATGTGTACATCAGCTTTCTTTCCTTTCTCCTTCTCTCTACCTGTGCTCTGCTAATTTTAGTCGAAGTTTATTTTAAAATCTCCTGAGTGAAAGTTGATGCAGGATGCAGAACTAACACAACAGTTATTGAATGTTTATAACAAAACACAGGGGGATCTTCCGTTATACGATTAGATATGTGCCTAAATATTAAATATGTATATAAATAAACAAGAGCTGAACACGTTGATCCAGCAAATTGGACTGCAGAAAAATGCCGAGAAAACCTAAAGGTTCGGCCAGAAAGCTTTCCACACCCTACATTAACATAACTTTCATCAACAAAACATATCGCTTTCGAAAAGAAAATCTGGCATATCTTCAGGCAATGTTACTCAGATTTTAAGTGACGGAGTTTGCTCACCAACTCCATAAACTGGAAGTGCAGGAAGCTGCAGATTTAAATGCATACAGCTCCAACGGGAATTGGTGATCGCATTACTAACTAATATAAGTTAATATGTAAGGACATTCTGCAAAAACATATTTTTTTATTTACTACGAGACTGCTTCCTGCCTCACCCAACATACATAATACATACTTATGCCAGTTACGCTCACCCATCCAAAAAACCTGACTTTATACCAGCGGTGAGCAAACTTTTTCAACTGGAGGTCACAATTCATTTTTACAAACAACCAATGGTCACGAGGAAAAAATTA
>JAQGBT010000616.1:0-46371 GCA_034698585.1 Disparrhopalites patrizii | reverse complement strand
GATACTAATTCCGATTAAAATACTGAAAAATATGAATATAATTCCGATTTGAATTCGAATACCGATTCGGATGTCATTCTTTGCTTATTTGTCGTTTGTAGTCTCAGTACGTATTTCTGTATTTTTGCCGTTGGGAATAGTAACAAAATTGTCATGCTATTTCTGTGACAAGCCACTACGAGCGTAGGAAAATAAAGTATATGAAAATAATTTAACTTACAATTAGCCACATAGTTAATCAATCTACCTGTGTGGGTGTGTATTAGTACATTTTACGCTGGGATTTTTTCTCCAGCAAACGCCGTAATTATCCTTGATCTTTGCGTAGTATAAATGCAACACGAACCAGATACTTCCGCCTTTTTAAATAATATTTCATTCCACAAATTTCTAGGTCTATGTTATATATCCATTATGACGGCGCAGGTTGTTTTAATATGATAAAAAATGGAGATTTACATACATATGGATACATGAATAAGTAAGAAACAAATCAAGAAGTATAGCCTTTAAACTAACAATATCTTTCGTCCAAAATAACGGACGAGTCCATGAAATATTATTGGTTTGATTTTCAATTGTTTTTCTTCTTTCAGGTTTCCCGGAGACTCCTAGGAAATGTCCAGAATGAACAACCAGGTCGAATTTGCCACCAAAGTGTTTTCTTTCTTCTATCTGCCGAACATCCCGGCAAATAAATTTTCGAGGCCAGCGAGGAAATTCCCGCTGTCGCTGTTATCATTCCAATTCCCACTAGTTGAGGATGATGATTGGATCATGGAACCTCCGTGCGAAGATGACATACCTAGATATGTACATGTATAATAGACAGGAATTAATAGTTGAATCATAATACAAACAGCAAAAAATAATTGTACATATTATGTATGTTCATACATCTGTATACATTAAATATACATAAATAACGCGAATGAAATGCCTTTTGCTGGTATTTTTTAATCAATTAAATCTCACGTGTTACGCCATTTTGTGATGCGACTCACCGTAATAAGTGGTTTCACGGCCATAACGATCACGACAGTACCACACTGGACAACATTTGTTGGCCCTCTCATATTTGGGAGTACAATGTTGTCCGGCAGGTCCAGAAGCACAAGTGGTTCCGTGGCATTTGGAGCCACCATGTTGAGCCGTCACGGACAATATGGCTACCGCCAGAATCAGGATCCCCAGCATTGGTGTCGACATCTGGAAGGGGGAACACATAATTTCGTACAAGTTCTGCCATTTTCAGCGCAAATAAAGCGCACAGCAACAACTCCAAATAAACATAACGATTTGATAATAGTATTAATTTGTTTCACTTCAATAATATTTCTCTGGAAATGGAATGTTCTTTTAGCACGTACAAATATCGACAATATACAGGAGTAATTTCGGCACTAAATTGTTTTTTAAAGCTTACGTCACATCTGCAAGATTTCATGTACATAACCCTTTTGTACAATGAGAATATCTACTAATAAATAGTAGATGTTGCAAACGGGAAATGCTTGTGTAATACGTAGCAAAATTTTTAAAAGGCTATATATGTCCGTAGGCAACAATAATGGAGAAAATTGAAATTGAGGGAAATATCTGACATTGTATACACAATTGGGGGGGGGCACTTTTGTTGCTTTTAGAAATATTTGCACCAAAGTAGAGGCTCAATTAAAACTTAATTGAAAGATATTGCATTGAAAACTGAAAAACGAGAAATTACTGCAATATTTTTCAATAAAAATTAGGAATACCTAAATAAGAGTAATTAAACGGAAGCAAACCTGACTGAAGATTTTAAGGTGAACAATGGTCTCCGTTCCGCGCAATTAGGTCTTCCCGATTTTCTGAAGAGATCCCAAATATAAGTAATGGTACAAAGAACCAAAATATTTTTTTCAAGTGACGAATTCTTGGATTTTTTTCACTCTGTCAGCCATTAATGAAATCATTACTAGCAAGCGATTACACAAGAACAACTGGAAAATGGCACGAACATATCCGTCTCTTTTTATTAAACATGAATGTTTTCCAGAAAAAAAACGAACTCATGTTTTTACGTGTTCATAAAAATTTTATTAGTTGTAAGTCGTAATAATTTTCGATGTTTTCCACGAACAATATTGCATCGCAGTTAGATGGAATGACGGCTTTTGTAATGCAGGAATACGACACAATTAACTCACGTGTTATTCACGCTTGCGTGTGTATTCGGATTGTCACACATGTGTTTGTATATTGAATAGTTTGATGAATATTTCGTCATATTTGTATCTTTAATTATAAAATTGCAGTATGATTAAGAGGGATTTCATGCCTTCCTCAACCGGAACAAATAGAAACTGATCTCGAGCTTATAAATAGATATTTCCAATTTCCACCTAAAGCCTAAAGGCGAAAGCAAAAAAACATGCTGGGAAATATTTTTAAAGCACTAACTTGCATTATAAAACGGGAAGTACACATGTGCATAAGTTTAATAGTCTGTCATTAAAGCCAGATTTTTGGTAAAAATCACTTTCTACACGTGGTGACGAAACATTTATTGTTTTATTCATTTTCTAAAGATTTTCTATTTTCTGCTCTTTTATGGCGCACTTTACCTTCCGGGGGACGAATTAAATAAAATAGGATACGTACATATATGATTTCACCAAATCACCTTCTAATTCAACATAAGAATCCCATGTCCTATTTTTAAAGTGGAAAGCAGCTTTATTTCTCCGATTAAAAAACAAGTCCCACTATTTTTGGGTTCAAATTAATTTTGAACTCACAAATGAATTAATAATTTTTGCATGAGGAAATCAGCCATATATTTATTCCGGATTCCTTTGAGCATAAAAAGTGTAGCCCTTACATTCATTTAATTACGATGAGATTCTTTTAATAATCTCTGAGGAGCCAAATAACAACCATGAAAGCTGCACGGGAAAAAAATACCATTTTTTCATGTGTACGAGAAAAATGTCTTGTTCTTGTTGTTATTGTTCTTATTATGTTAGAATGGAAAATTGGGGTTAGCAAAGGGGTCATCAGCTAATAATTTGGGACCACCGACATCGGCGCCGGGTTTGTCCTCATGGGATTTGTATAATTTGGAGCTGTTCTGAGTACTGAATTGGTCCATGGCCATAACGGATCCACTTCCATTCTTCCCTCCGCTTGAGAATAGGCCAGACATACCTTCATCTTGGCTAAGTGCACCTAGTCACAAAATTAAAAAAAATAAATCACCAATACCTCCACTTCAAACATTTTTAGGATTTTTAAAAAATAATATCCTAATTTGTTTTTGAAGAATGTTCTGTGGCCTACCCTGATATATTTCCACTTTACCAGTTTTCATATCTTTACAAGTCCAAACGGGACAACAATCATCTTTGTCCTCAAATTTACTCGTGCAATTGTGGTCCGGAGGGCCCTTGGAACAAAGGGTGTCGTCGCACCTGCTGCCACCATTGTCACTGTCCGTCTCTGGGCCTTCAGCCAGGATCCGTTCGTAGGAATAATAGTAGGCAAAAATTAGGAGCAGAAGTGCCTTTTTCGTCCTGAACATTCTATAAACTGACAAGATGACAACACACACAAAACTTAATACAGATACGGTGCAGTATTATATTGTGATTAACCGTTCAGTTACGAAATAATAACATAATTACTTAACTTACCTGATTGAATGCTGAGAGTGTACCAACAACCAGATTTCCCCTTTTTCTGAAATGAGAAAAAATGTGTAGGAAGCCTCCCCTGGAATGATTATGTAGAAACTATTTCTATATTTCCATGCAATGTCGAATTTGCACCTAATTTTGTACATTTCTTAGCGTAATTATTGATTCATTTCCAGCATAAGTGCATTGTTTACCAGCGCTATCGAGCAGCCCAGCGCAGATCTATCTGATATACATATTCAATTTCTGTTTACCCTTCAGGATTTTAATGGTGGAGACATTAAATATCTCCAATAAAAGGACAAGGAGTTTAGTGGAAACTATGGCTGGCATTGTAGTTTTTTTTACAACCTCCGTTATGCAAACCCTTCAAGTGAGGCGAAAGAATTTCTTTGTCAATTGAAGTATACATATTTTTTGTTTGTTTTTTCAAGACGATTTTTTTAGACTTATTGGGACTGCCGATATTTCAAGACTTATAACAATTAAATAAAATCAATCGGCACATGATTGAACTTCAGTTTTGTATTTCAGGGACACGTAAGCTGTACATACATCATATTACATATGTATATATAATTTGGGTTTTCTTTTTTAGTCTATGTTCTAATCTATATTATTTATGTAATATATTATTATGTGAAAACAGCATTAATTGATGGCTTCAGAACCGAAGTAGAAAATACACTTGTACCTATATAGATATGTACATACAACATACATATGTACAAAGTTCGCGTGGAATCATGATGAAAAGGATGGCTCAGCAATATTTATTAACTGATGAATATTATGTATACATTGCACAAATGCATCAAAAAAATTTTTAGACATCGATAGAATACGCCAGGTTAATGTCGAATAATCTCGAAAGCAAAGGCAGATGTTTCCCTCGAAAAAAACTTTGGTCGATCGAAAACAAACACGGGAAGCATTCTGCCAGCATCAAATATAGTACGTGTTATTTTTCACCCAGATTTTAATTACTTGCATGTTATACCTATAGTATTGTGTTATTGTGGGGTCTCCGGTTTCGATTATTGTTATACCTATATATAGTATAGACTAATGATTTCACTGATTTTTCTTTTGCCCATAATTAAGTTGCAGGAAACCACATTTGCTCCTCGAGGTTTTCCTGCATTTGAATCCTGAATTTACCATCACATTTCATTTCCTATGCAGAAAGTGCAAAAGGCGTACATGCATAACCTTGAAGTCTTGAAAGTGAAGCTGATCTCATGAAGCCCCATCGGAAAGTGATGCAACGTATTGACGCAGGTTTTTCCACTCTCCGACAGTATACAAATGTACGTATGTATACAATCCAGAAGTAATAATAATATCAATAATATATTGGAACTGAGCAAATATTTATTTTTACCGTCTGCTTTTTTACTAATTGCAGGGGAAAACGTGTACCTATACATATCCATATTATACTACAGCTAAAGATGTTTTAGGAAATATTGGGAGTACAATAGACGAGAAATGTGCCATCATGGTGTGTGAATACTGTATATCATGTACAACTGAATTTTTTTTACGCCCATGTCCATTATGTACATACATATATGTAACAGTAGCATTTAGAATTTGTTCCAAAATATAGCGTGAGTGTTTGCAATGATACTTTTGTAGGCCGTCCACAATGGTTTACCAGGCAGTTTTTACCAGAGCTGTTTATTTGGTATTTTGAAAACTCATTAATAAAAAAATAATACAGCTGACGGTTCACCTCTAATTAATTCCTGTACAAGACTTGACGGAAATGCGGTTTTCCTTACATCCCTCCAACCCTTTATTAGCAGATGCTTTCCCTCGCTGTCTCTCCGTCATCGACTATTCTTTTGCTGGACTTCCGTTCAGTCTCATTAGACGACTCACCAAAAGCCATCACTGACTGTAAAACACGTACTGGAATTATACTTAAAAACAATTCTGGAGAACTGAATTGGTCACAAAGTGAGTAATCGCCTCCTTCATCATTAGTATCATTATTTCATTCAGCTTCTACATACGCATTCTTTTATGAACGTACTTGCCCATTAAAAGATTGTGGTCATGATGTTTTTCTCTTATATTTGTGGTTTTTTCTGAGGACGTAGATATCTCGGATATATAAAACGCTGGAATCAATTTTTGTCTAACCTCAATTTCTATCTTCCCTTCATTCAAGTGTCAAATCGGAGTTACCATTTCGGAAAATGTTGAGCAAGTGGTTCGTGATTTTTGCAACTTTGGTTGCCCTCTCCGCCGTGGTTTTGGCGTCAGGTTAGTCCTATTTATGGCTGTACTATACGGGACTAAAATCATTCGGAATAGTTAAGATTTTGAAGTAACTTAATTATTTAGGGGGTAATTTAATTGTATTAATTTAATTCCATTGCAGAGGAGGATGACGACAGTCCCTATGGACTTGCTGTAGAAGACCGAGGGTTCGGCTTGCACGTGGAACCACGAGACGATGAAGGTAAAATAAATAATTACGAGAATTCCGACTCAACTAATTCAAAAAGGATACATTTTTAGAAACTAACAAACAATTATTTTTACAATAAACAACCATTTCTTTGACTGACTGTGACCTGTAGATGAGGAAAGAGAATTGGAACTAGACACACGTCAAGCGGACGACGACGATGATGATGGTTAGCTACTGACTTTCATTGGTGTTACAATGTTTTTTTTTAACAATTAAATCAGGAAGATAGTAAATAACTGGAAAGGTTATTTAACTGGCAGGAGATACTGACAAACTGTTTTGTCGTTTGCATGTTTTTTAATCATGGGGGAAAATTAATTTTATTTTAACTTTCCATTTTTTTTTTCAAACAGATGAATCAGCTGATTCGGATGAGGATGACGATGAAGAATCCAATATTGTGAAGCGGGAGAGCTACAATATTCCCACGTATTACTCCAGGCCGGTCCCAGAACGCCCCCAGACGATTCAACCCTATCCTTACCAATCCGTGGCCCTTCCCGCCACCATTCCCCCTTCTCAATTTGGCCTTCATAATTCCAACAATAGAAATCGCCGACCTACCATCACCACTATCACGGAAAATCTTCCCCCAACAAATATCCCTCCAAGGGACATCCCTTTATCTTGGCTCCGAAAACCTAACGCTCGCCGTTACTAAACTATACTTTAATTATTTGATCTATTACACTATCAGAACAAAAATTGAATCTCTTCTCATTTCTGTCTCATGTAAAACCTTTTGTCTTCTCCAATCAAAGTTCCCTTTCCCCAGTTCAAAATCGTAAAACTGGAGTATTTATCCAAAAACAAGGTTTAAAAAATCAACGGTCATTGTGTACACGTGGTAGTAATTTCAAAACATAATTTCATCAATAAATTATAATCGTACGTTGTACGTTACATCGTTACATGGAAAGTCACAGAAATTCTTTGAATGACCACATATACTGAATCACAAAAAAAAAAAAACAAATCTTGTTCACTTCACTCATCTGAACTTCAGTCTTGTCTTGAGTGGATAGAATGAAAATCTGCATCGTAATAAAAATATGACTTCCCGCCACCAATAATTTGTTATAATTTCTGGTAATGAAATGTTATTAAAAAATCATTTGGAGCCTGGTTCTCTGGTATTATTCTGTTGTAACACAGCAAGTGAGCATTAAATCGTTTTATTGAACTTTGGATACGATCATTAAACACGGGGTAGCCATAAAAAAAAGCCGACGGCCCAATAATTTTGCCACAATATGATATTCACAGGTAATTATTTCTCCCTCCGTAATAAGCAGGAAATGGACCCATTACGGGAAACAGGTTAGGGATTTGTAGGGTGAAATCCCATGGAATTGTACATATCCATTATCTCCTGAAGTCAATAAACCATGTAAAGGGATGTCAATAATCCCCTTTAAAATGATCACAGCTCAGATGAGTTACATCTTACTTTGTCCGTAGTCTCGATCAGAAGAGGAGATCAAAAGTATTCTCTGTGGGGATAAGATGTACTTTTTTGGACATTTTGGTCATCCAAGCCGAGGATGAAGGTGTTAAGACCCTTTGGTGTCCTTCTCCTCAGCTTTTCCCTCCTATTCCGTCCTGGAGAAGTGGGGTTGACCAAATCTTGGAGTAATTATTACATGTCCCTGGTCCCCATCATCGCCTTGGTGACGTCCACATCCACCACCACGGAAAATCCGGAAGGAAGTGGGGTCCTCAGTGATGAAGATGGGAGTGGGGACGGGGAGGATGAGTCTTTACCGGAAACGGCGACGGTCTTTGATATTAATTTAAATATCTCCCGGGGATTGGCGGAGCTGCTAATGGAAAAGCCGGCGGGGAGGGAGAAGAGAGATTCTTTCGTTCGGGTGGGAAGGCAAAGGAGGAAGAAGAAGAAGCATAAGCTGAAAAGGAAAGGTCATCACAAGAAAAAAGGTCATAAGAAGGGTCATCACAAGAAAGGTCATCACAAGAAAGGACATCACAAGAAAGGACATCACAAAGGACACCACAAGAAGCATGTTTCGGTAAGAACGTTTCTCCCCGCAAAGAAACAATTATATTCTAACAATAATTGTGGCTTTTCATTTTCATTTTTTAAATAAGTTTAAAATGGTAGAAAACCGACTATTATATTGTGTGAATACGTTATGCACATATATTCTAAATGTCTGTATAATATCTTTTGTCAATTTTTTTATATGTAGATTCCGCACATTCTCCATCACGCAGGGCATGGCTGGCAGAATAAATACCCCAGTTACATTCGTGAGTCTTTTCACCTTTGACCTCCAGCCATTTATTTGCAAATTTCTATTTGAACTTTCTGATTTTCCTCTGTTTTCTGCTTTACAGAATTGTTTTTCCTCATTTTGCCCGAATACGACTTGTAGATTGAACAATGGAATAAAATTCCGACAACTAGAATATAATTCCCCTCTATTTTTAATGACAAATTTGCCTTTTATTAGATGTGTTTAAATTTGTTATTAACGTTCTTAAATTCGTACATGTTCTTAAATTCGTAAACGTTGTTAATTTCGTAAATGTTATTTTTCTTAAAAAAAATAAAATGTGTGATTATCACAGTATACACGACCACCGAGTCCCCGGAGACCACCACAGCGCCCTCTGGCCAAGTGATTCCCCCAACGAATCCTCCGCAAAAAGGTCAATGGGTTTGGGTGCAGCAAAAGAAGGGGAATCACAACTACTACTACCATCACAAGCATCTGAAGCACCACAAAGATCATCATCATGGTCATCACGGGGAGTCGGGGGAAAGGATCTGTGAGTCGAAAAAGGCGCTGAAGAAGAAGGCCAAGAAGCAAAAAAAGTACTTGAAGAAGAGGATCAAAGCTCTCAAAAATTCGTTGAAGCATCAGAAAAAGTATGGTTGGAATCATCATAGTAGTCATCATAATCATCATGGGAAGAAGGGAGGAGGAGGACATCATAGCACAGACTACGAATACTCAGAAGTAGAGCATTCGGAGGAGTATGAAGATGATGTGGATCGGATGGAAGAAATCCCCGACAAGAAGGAGAAGGGCGTAAGCGGCGGGAAACGGAAGGGGATGAAAAGTCCGGAAGAGACCGAAACCACTCAGGAATCGGATGAAAGCGGGGATTCTGGCTTGGATGAGGAAACTTCCCGGGAAGCAAAAAATCCAGGAAAAGGAAAGGAGAAAGAGCCTCCAGGAAAACCAAAGGGTAGGCCGATTCCCCAGAAAAAACCCAAGATAGACGATTCCGAGGTTCTAAACCGCCATATGGCCGTTTCATTTGATGGGCATGAACGGCCTTATCATCAAGTCCCGGATTTTGCCAGAGGATCTTATCAAGAAATCCCCCGGGGAAATTCTCGCCCAGGACTCTTGTCCAACTTCTTTCGTCATCCTCCAGCTCATCATTTGCAATTTGATCCCTCCAAACTCACAAGTGACTCCGCTGACAACAATTACAGTATGGAAGTTTTTTCTAAAGAAGCCATTAATACTGCCCAACATACTCCAGGAGGACATCCCCACATTTGGCCCTGGTATTTCTTTTATCCGTCCAATCCTAGATATTTAAAGAAATAAAACAAAAACGCCAATTTTCTATAACCACAAAAAAAATCCTTCAATGGTGTCATTATTTATTTACATTGTACACATTTACGTATACAGGCAACAAGTGATTTTATTGGACATGCATTCAATTTCAACAGTTAACAAATTTTAGCACTTCGTGATGACCTTGCGACCCTTTCGATCCTTAAAGTTACCTTCCATCATCTTAATTCTACTATTTCATATTATGTATTATATACACGAAATTTTATAGACTCATCATTGCTTACAATAATTTCATTATTAATGTGTTAAAAACATTGAGCATATAATTAGAAATGACATGCATATAACCATACATTGACATCCTTAAAATTCGTAATTCATTTGTGTGTATTTGACTCTACTTCCTTGTAACGTGCATTGACGACAAAGTACTTTAATTACAAATTACAACTCATGTGAGAAGGCATAGAAAATATTTGTACTGAAAACTATTTTTCCATTGGACCTTGGACGTAAAAACAATTTGTTGTTACTATAATATTATTTCATCATAAGGTAAAACTGAAGTAGCTTATTCCCCAGGAGGAGACTCTGGGTGTTATTTAATACAACAAATAACAATATATATAGATAAATACAGGGACGACAGATTATTAATTCAATTACAAGTGTATTTCTTGATAAGTATTCTACCGGAAATATTCCACCGGAAATTCCAAAAGTCATTTCTAATTGAATCACTACTGTCATTTACTACAATTTCTTGAGCTTTATGTTACATACATGTACATATGTAATTACGGTCGAAATGACTTATTCATACAATGTAATCCTTTACTACTGATAGAACACTAATAACAATTTAAATCATTGTTATTACTGCCTACAGCCTACACTATATCTACATACGTGGCAGGAAATTACTTTGCCTTGTGGAGATTACTAAGAAATAGCTACTAAAAACTTGAATGTAGTACAGCAATCTGCATTCAATATTTAGAAATTACTATCTAATATTTTACTATATCTCAATGCATTTGCCTATGTGACTACATCATGTACCTACCCACAATTGCAATTGTCTATAAATATTTAAATATTATACAAATACTACCACTACTACTTGCGATGTAGCATGAAGCCCTACAGCGTTTCCGTCATGTCAAAGCCCCGAAAATTTAGACCGCCAAATGCATCATTTAAAAAAAAAAACAAGCAAAAAAGAAAACCTTCGTTGTGATATTATTTGAGGAAAAGTTCAAAAAATGCCTCTGGATCAATATATTCCTCTTGAACCTGTGGTCGCCCGTGTTTTTTCTTCCTGATGAGAATAACCATGAGTGTCATCAAAGGGTTGCATCACAAGGTTTTCTTCATTTTATTAGTCGTGGGAACGCTCCCTTTATTCTGTTGTTGTTGTTGCTGCTGCTGCTTCTTGATAATGTTCAGCTCGTAGTCATCGTCGTCATCCTCATCATCATCCACGAATCTCCTCTTCTTCGGCTCCTCCTCAATGAAGTAGGGGGCGATGGTGAGGCATACGATGGTGAATACTGTATATAAAATATTTTAGTAAAAAAAATAATAGAAATAATTAGAGTGGCATCCGATTACCTTCCGGGGGTTCTTTTTTGAGCTACTTAACAGCAAATTGTATTGGAGGAAAAAATTGTAGTATTAAAAAATGACTTTCATCCTTTCACTCTTTCAGATTATGGACCCCCTAAAGGTGACAAATTTAGTGTCACTAATGCTGAAATTGATTTTTCCGCCCGAGATAAGGGTATTACTTACGTGAAATGAGGATCGGAAAAACTACATTGAAGCTGAAGGACGCCGTGTAGTAGTAGAAGGCCTCGGCTCCGTACATGAGGATGGTAAGGGTGAGGGTGCAAATGGTGAGCACAATAATTGGAAGGTGTTCAATGCAAAGGGCACAATGGGAGAGTACGACGGAATTGAGGAGGCAGTATCTTCCCATTAGTCGAGATAGAGGTGGTCCGACTGAAATGTGAATTCCGTAAAAAAAAATCTCAAAAATATTCGACACAACGAATCACCTTTCATGCATTTTACTCGTGGAAATGCATTTTCACATTTATCCATCGTAGAATTTTTTTTGAACTGTGTAGAGAAAAACTCATCACATTTTTTATACATCTTTATGGTTGTGAATTATTATGTCCCTTATTGTCTCCTCCATGATGAAAATGAGTTCGGGTACTAGAATTATCTCTTCAACCAATGTAATACATGGCAGGATGGAGGATCAAAATATATTGCGTTCATTTGACCAAGATTTTATTGGGACAGGCAGAAAATAGTTTACATACTTCGTTATGGATTTAATAGGACATATTTACATTGTAATGTAAATATTGGGGACTTTTTAGAAAAATTAATTTTAGAAAAATTAATTTGTATTATTTTAGAAAAATAATACAAAAAAATCCAATCTGTAGAAAAAATTTACTACAAAGAATCCCTATTGCATTATATTTATTACTTTTTTTTTGCTGATTTATTTGATAAAAGAAGTTGTTCATAATGAACTCACGCCCATTTGTCTCTGCCCTTCCCGTGCACATTGCATATGGTTAATTAATAAATTTCATTTTGGACTTCTCCCAATTTCTCCCCTTCCCCATTCACTTCACTCATCATCCTCTTCTAGCAATTACATGCGTGTCGACTGGGGAAAAAATTATTATTTTTTCTCCCGGTGAAAATGCCTTCTATAAATCTAGAGTTCCTTGTCGGTTCAAGGTCAATTTGTGAGTATCCATTTTGGTACCAAGTTCAATTACAAGTTTGAAAATTTGTGGCTAGACACTCGTACTTGACAAGTTAGGATTTTTAATTGTTTAAGTACTCCTGTATTTACACAAATTGTTCCGATTTCTTATTGCTAACACAATCCAAAACCAATTTCATTTACGAATATTTTTAATGCTGAAACTGCAACCTTGAATAAAACCAAGCTAAAGACTTAAATACATTTTTGATAATTTTTTCGTTTTCACTGAGGTTCTAAACCATAAATCTGATGTTTTTAGCGAACAATGTCACTTGCAATTTTATCAAGAAATGGCATTGCTGGTCACAATCGAAAAAATTTATACTCGCGAGTATCAAGTGGGAGTACAATTTCATGTTAACCTCAGGAGTACTTGTGCAATAACGAGTATCTCAGTTGGCACTTGATTGCATACGAACTTGAAATTGATACTTATTTTTACCTGGTAGTTTATTCCAGTTTGAGTTCCATCAAAATACCGGTATGAAAATAATCAATTTCAAGTACGATTTCAAGTTCGAAATATAAATAAAGTGCCCGACAAGGAACTCTAAATTATGTATATATGTACATATATACATGTATGCATGTGTACATACATGCGGACGTGTATGTACATACATGTACGCGAACAAGCAGCCCACGCCCTTTTGAGTTTTGATGAGAGCTTAATATTGAGTACAAACCTGCATACACATACGCATATATGTACGTAACATAGGGGGTAGTATGGAAAGGCAGAAAAGGGTTAAGTCCCACAGCAAAAACCAATGTATACATGCACACACAAGTTCGTGTGCGTAAACTTGTATGTATAAAAGTATACATTTCCTATACAAAGAGGTAAAGTATCAAGAATGATGGATACAAATTTTCGGAGTAACTTGATACAAAAAAGGGGTAATCCCATGTGCAGAGTTATTATGGAGAGTACACATGGCAAGGGGAGAAGAAGTGCAAGATGCACCCTAAAATAGATTCATTTTGAAACTCTTCAATAGAACCCCCATGTAATAACTGCATTCATATACGTAGTATACATTATGCATATAATGTCTATGTATATATACTTAATGTGATACTTACTATGTTCAGGGATGTCTTGTGCCGTTATCAACATTTGCTTCTCGTCAATAAAGCAACGAATGCTGTTGCTGCGTTATACCAACATATATATTTTTTGGAGAGAGACAAAAAAAAAATAACAATTCCATTAGTGCCGTTAAAAAGAGGTCTCTCCCCTATACTAACACATAAATGGATGTCAATTAATCATGCCATGGCTCTATCTGTGTATAAAGGGAATTACTTTTTTTTTTACCTGAATTCTATGAAGGCTACGAATGCAACCCATCCTCGCAGTGCATAGATAACAGGATGTACCATCTTCTTCGACTTTTTTATACTAGCTTGAACACTGTTCACTTTCAGCTTTTTTCTCTCTCTCTTTTTTCTCTATCACGGCAAAAAAAACACACCTTTCCTTTGGGGGATATATTAGATTATGGATTATATATATGGCATGTATTTCTCCCTGGCACGTTCTAAAAGACACGTTGAGTCTGCTGCTTCAATTTCCGGTTAGAGGACCTTTAAAAGGATGTACATATTGGAGTGGGTGTCCTCCTGTTTATTTTCGGGCTCTCGTCTTTTCTTGCTCTATTCACAAGTCGAAGACTTCAAGTCGAGACTCGACTGTCTTTTGGAGGCGTCTCTAATGCACTTCTACACGCTGTGAAAGAGACGATGTTACACAGTGCTTGAGTGCTATAAACTTGACTTTCTTTGTCAAGTTAATTTTTTTCAGTGCTTGCCGATTAATGTGCTTCTCCAACGTTTTTGTGGTCAGGAGCCTCTGACGTCGGTGAAGCACCCCAGAAGTGAAGATTTGACAATATTCGTGTAGAGAGCGTTCTCCTAGTTACAGATCTGACAAATAAAAATAAAATAATATTTATGTAGACACTATGAATACAAGTATAAAAAATAAACCAGAGTATAGAAATGATTTTTGTACTGCCCACATTATTGCCCAACTAAAAATACACATTTTTATTTATGTGCGTGACTGTAAGAATTGTGAAGTTTTATTATTTTTCGCAAATCCAACGCGGATGGTTATTGGAAGCGCAGAGTCGCCGGTTTACGAGCAGGCACGAAGAAAAGCAAGGAAAGCATTATTTAAATTGCCTACTGGACAACTATAGCAATTGTAGCAATGCCAAAATGCCAATAGACATGAAAAGGGACATCATAGGGAAAATACATAAAGGGTTATTAAAAATTAAAAGGGCGAATCGCAGCAGTGCGATGAGCTGCACAATCGTATTTACCTAAATGTATTTTGCTCAAGCTATAAACGTAACGCTATAGCGAGCAACTTGAACCGGTCTATAATAGAGACAGACTGCAGAAATATTTAAGTTTAAGGTAGATAATATTTATTCCAGTTCTTAAATTAAAATAATTATTGGTCCCCCAAAACAAACCCCATAAATAAAGGCGAAATTCAATCAAAAGTCGCAAATGAGTGAGAGATTAATTTGGTCAATTCGACAAAATACAAGCATAAATTAGCAAATTTTTTTAATACCAGGTCAGGGTCACTGGGTCACTTCTCACTTGTCAGGTCGTCACTTTTACACACACGGTCAGGATAAATTTTTTTTAGAGGAAGTGAAATTAAGTGCTACAAAAATACGAACCGGTTCGAGTATTCGAAATTCGAATAAAAGGCGCATAATTACTCCTAAAAGAAAGTCTTCTGGCACTCAAAAAAGTACCACACGAAAAAGTACCTTTGATTTCTTTACTACCTTTGGCAAGGTGATATTTTTGAGGACTGAACTCACCCCCACACATGGCAGTCCTACTGTCCTTCGTTGGCTAATGGCTACTGAAATAACTGAGGTGACACCGAGAAAATACAAAATCCCGGGCGCATCGGCGAAATTCCCTTCAAATTGAAATCGTGGCAAAAATGGGGAAAACACAACCACTAAATTATTTTTTTTTTTTACTATCAAAGCTTAATTGTTCTTGATTTATAATGTCAAATTTTTGTATACATATGATTACACATTTATGACTTATGGCAAAGTTTCTACGTTGAAATTCTAAAGTTATAGCGTCGTGTATGAAACCGTGAAATCAACTATTTCTTCTTTAAAACAATTAGCAAAAAAAAAAAAATCAAATAGAAAAAATGAGCGCAATCGAGTCACCTCTACAAAGCAAGTCCAGCAATTCCGCCATGCCCTCCAGCCCACAGCCGACGGCCCATCTGAGTCAAGCGCTATTGGGTGGGAACAATAACCTGAAGAGCTCCAGGAGTCGTCTGAGCTCTCAAGGGGGCATCAGTGACACGGAAGACTACTCATCCGCCGTGGCGGCCGCCGTTGCCAATATCATAGCCAGTGCCAAGGACGATTACAACAAGGAACAAGAGGAGATTTATCGGTTGGATGAGGTCACACTCGAGCCCCTCTCAAATGACACGAACCGGGAGAATCTCACCTCATCCAATAAATCCAAGACCAAAGCCAAGCCGGGGAATAAGAAGGGGAAGGGGAATAAGGTCCTTCGGGGAAATAAACATAATCATGACATTAAAGGGAAACAGCAGCCTCTTCGGAGGAGTGCCACGACCAAGATTACCAGCCGGGAGGAGTCATATGGGTCCTTGGCCGTGGCTTTACACCATGTAAGTGGATTTTTTAAAAAACACATTATATCTTTGTTTGTGGTTTTCCCCGGTCTAATAATACTCGAGAGGGTTCCAGTGACTACAAATGTTCTATTTGTGTCTGTATTATCAACTAATCTGGGTGAAAGGGCAAGTCTTTTCAGTGAAAACTGGTACTTAAAAAAAGATATTTCGCACAAATAGAGAAAAAATGACTCACGCAAAGTACTAAAACATATACTTGGGCATAAATATTTCCCCAGAATCCTTTTTTATTTGTAGGAGAAATGTTTTTTTCATTTCCCAATTCCTTACATGTTAATCGATTTTCTAATCTAGTGTATACAAAAGCGTACTATTGTATGTTCAGTGAAGAACCCGATTTCCGCCTTTACGGACAAAATAATTGCCTCTAGCTTTCGTCGTTAAATGTATATGTGCATAGCCCATCTTATAGTGCACGCATCCAGATAATAATATGTATTCAATTATTCTCCCATGCCAAAAAACAGGCTTTTGTATGCTGGAAAAATGTTTGTATTCACTGCCTTTGTATGCAAAAGACACTCCTTAGGTTTGTAGGAGAAGTCTTTGCATGAATACATTTCGGTCCTTTGTAGTATAAGTAGAGGATCCCCGAAAACAATGTTGCCCAAGAAAAAAAAGCAATTTCTCCTCGTTTTTTTGTTTGTTAGTATGCGTGTGTGCGTGAAAGGTTATGCTAGGAGAAACTTTGCCAAATGGCAGGGAGAGACACAAAAGGAGAGAAAGAGAGAGATTCATAAATGTTAATCATGAACACCGCCGCATTCCAGCACGGGGTTAAATCCTATGGAGTTAAATGGCTCCCAGCCTTCTGTCAGAAGTAACCCAGGTTTTTTCTCTGCCCTTCACCTAACAAAGGAATTCTCCGCAAACATACCAAACATTTTACCTTTGGGAGCAGGTTGAGCTGTTGAAGCTTGAAGGAAATGCGGACAAAGCATTTCACTTTTGGGGAAAAATATAACTTACCATCCCTACAGCCTACAACTGGAACTGATAGAAATGCATACTACAAAGGAAATAGTTTCAAAATGGTTCAATTTCAAAATTTTTAAAATGCATTCATTCCACTGGCATTTTTTTTACCTTTGAGAGGTTGAAAGAAATATTTTTTAAAAATATCCGTAATAAAATTTATTTTCTCCAATTAGAAAACATTATGAAGTAAATGCTTTTTTCATTTCTCGTGGAAACTGTCAAATGGACTTGGACCGTTTTGAAATTATAGAATTCGTATGCACTTGTATGTGTCTTTAAAGCTTAATTGGCTTCTCTTTGACCGATGAATTCCCCTTCGACAGCCAACAGAGAGACGTGGTGAAAGAAAACATTCCGAGATTAGAGATAATCCATGGAAATCTTGTTTTCACTTTCAACACAACCCCGGGATTTTTACAGGCTGAAGCCACAAACTATGTAAATCCTTGTGCATACAAATTGTCAGCCTGTCCCGTCAAAATGTGATTTATGTGCTGCTCCGAAATTCGGAGGTTATAGATAATGATATCACATAATAATCCTCGTTTTTTCTCCGGCCTTTCACTATAGCCATACTTGTCTTTGCGGTAACAACGTCCTTCCATTTTTGACAGTAAATAAATGCATAATTCAAGTTAAACCTTGTAAAAAATAGGAGAAAGTTGGGAAATATGTCATAACTAAAACCTTGGAGTTCATTGTATACTACTTTTTTTTTGGTGAATGCCGGGAAACCAACAGTTATTCGTTTTCGTCGTGTAATTGTGTATACGAAAATTATTTTTTTCGAATCCATTAATTGAACCCCAAAAATATTTCCAAGCAATGGCCGTGAGGCTGTAAACACCTGTCCTCAGTATGAGAGTCAACCACAATAATAAAAGCAAACAATAGCACTCCACGATGCGGACGGTTGACCCCAATATTTCGCTCTGCTTTGACAAACGTGTGACTTTTTCGTCTCTCTTGTGATCAATGTTGTAGATAGGGCCGAGAAATGAAGATCGAGTATTTGACCTTTATACCAGTCATTCTCATTCCCCCCTAATAAACTACGTCAGTATACGGACTCTTATTTTTCCCATACTGTAACAGATTAGCACTCATGCATATAGCCATACAAACAGGAGGTGATTTTACAACGAGCAAATAATCCCTCTTGCCTATCAAAATTCATGGACAAACCAACGCAGAATGTCCTCAAATCCTGAGTTCTGCACATCAACAATGGTATACAATAGAAAATTTCAATTAGAAATAGAGATTAACGCGTTACATAGAATCCACACCCACAATTGTGTGCCAAACAGACTTAAATTGGAGAGTTCTTCTCTCATGTTTAAACATGAAAAGTAGAGTATCAAAACGGTTCAAGTTCTAAATTTTCACAATGGAGATTTTTCATAAAATAAGTGTATGTTTGTATATACTCAACTAGAACTTTTTTCCAACCCTTTTTGTAGTGGCTGCGGGTTGACGGGAATATTTGTAAAAAAATTCCCATGGTTTTCTCCATGAGAATACATTCTCCATCTCTCCTAAAATCTTTGCCAAATGGACTCAAGCCTTTTTGGAACTGCAGTCGTCATAAAAAAACCCAGCCCACATAAAAAGTAAATTTAGAAGCTCTTCAGACCAAAAAGGTTTATTTCAATAGCTTTTATGAAGCTTAATCAGCTTTAATTTTGTAGTACCTACGACTGGGGACAATTTAACTTGGCTCACCCCGTTTTACTTCCTTCCGTACGCGTATAAATACATATGTATTTATGTATCTCCATGTCCAGGGATCCCATTTAACGTGTATGCTCTTCATAAATTAATTTAAAACCAATTACGGAAGTGTGCTTGAGCCAAATCCTTTCTCAGTGCCATTTCTGAGTCCTGGCTTGTCCTTACATTAGATGGCTCTAAAGAAATATTAAGGGAAATAAATCGGAAAAGGTCGTCCACAAGTTCACTTTCCTTGTTTTTGCCCCCCACACGCAGTAAATCCGAGAATAATCTTTCGGGTAATTACCACAATTATGTATACACTCACAGGCCTCAATTGTGGGGATTAGGTTTATAATTACTGACTGTGTATGCGAAGCCACCTTGGATTGACTCAAGGCAAGGCAATGTGGATGGCGATTAAGTAGTAAAAAAAAGCCATATTTTGATCAACCCTGAAAAGCTTTCACTTTTAACGGGTCCTATAAAACACTTTATATATTTGAACGGAAAAAGCTATTGTTATTACTCCTTTCCTCATTGCAACTTCCTTCCCTTCATCCGGCATGTTTATTTAGACCTTTAGGAGAAAACAGATTCTTATCCGTGTCCCTCAGTTTTCTCAATTGGTGATAAATAATCAAAAACACTGAAAGGAGGGAATTCTATAGTAGAACGAAGCTAGATATTAATTTTTATAATCTTAACGTAGAAATGCTGCGAATAATTTTGGACATTTTTCAAGAATAGTATGAAGTGGTAACTTCACACAAGTGTACATATACATAAATTTCCTTTAGATAAAGCTGTAGATATGAATAGAAAGGATTGGGTAGAAAAAGTACTTGGTCACCAAAGGTAAATAATGACATTATGATTATGACTGATGTGCTGATGTCCAAAAAGTTTCTGTGGGGGCTCTAATTACAGGTTACATGACGATTGACAAAGTCCGTTGATTTAGAGGAGATCAATGAGCAAATAAGATGTAGGATGTAGGATTTACTGTAGCAAAAAAGTTGGTAAGTACACTACAAATATGACAATACACCACCATAGTAAGAATTCCTCACCAACAATGAGAAACAATGGAACAAAGTACTATTAAAACAACAAAATGCGTGTGGCAAACATTTTTCATCCCCACACAGCCTAAGATTTTGCAGGACGGTAACGCCAAAGTACACACTGACGCACCAAATAAGTCTTGATACTTGTTGGAAATTGAACATTACTATTTTCTTTGCCCTACAAGAAAAAAAGGGATAAATAAATCTCTTTCTCTTGATGCTGCAACTCCCTTCTAAAACTATTATCAAGCAGTATATTGTTTCTCAATGTGTTATGCCTCAATTCAACCTACGTTTCCGGCCCAATTTGGCTCTTCCTTATAATATTTAGAAACTGAGAAAGAGAAAAAAATTACGCTACAACGCGGATAAGGTCTTATTTGTTCCCCATTCAAGGAGGTTAAAATGACTCTTTTGAAATAATCTACTTTTGAGGGATATTTATATATACTGAAAAATGTATGTACGTGGTCAAATAATAATGTCATTGGCATTATGCTACATCACATCCACATTTCCACATCATGCCCTGCCTTTGTACTTGAATCCATAGAAGCGCAAAGCTCTGGTATCTGAGTAGGCATGATGGAATGTGCAGGAACCTCAAATTAGTTGTAATGATACAAAACGAAAAACTAGTTTTGTTCTCGTTCATATAGGCATGCCTCATGCAAGTAAGGTGGGAATTATTGTTATTTCTTTGGTGGCAATAGTATTACAAACTTTTACATATCAAAACTTTACAAACTTCCGGAACTCACCATGCGTTTTTTGAGAACCCTTTTTGTATTGATTTATATTTTTTCGTGCTAATGTGGACTTTATAGCATTGAATGGTATCCTGTATGTCTGTAAACACTTGCTTTGTCCCAGCACAAAAAAAATGTTGTTTCTTGGTCTTCATTCTCATTGCTCCCGGGTGGAATGAGATACATAATCGATTTCTTAACTTGTAACATAGTACAAGATGCACCTATACAGTTTACATTTACAGGGCAGAATGTTGCATATGTACATATGTATACATGCGCATACATGTATTCCGGTACACTCCAGTCAAGTTGAACTTGAAGCATCACAATACAAAGGAAATCTGATGGAACACAAAAGAAAGTTCCTATGAACAGCTTTACGGGAGGGCACTGTGATAAAGTGCCAGGATATTAAATAATGCATAGAAAATAACATACAAAAATTAATACAGAACCTTCATTAGTAAGAAAAGGAAAAGTAATGGAGTAAGAGAGAAAAGGAGAAAGAAGGCGAATAATGATAAATAATAAGAGCCTGTATAGCGATGGCAAGGTATAGAAAATAATAAATTAGGGGGAGAAACAGCGAGAAAGGGAGACCAAAAAAAAAAATGAGGAGACAAAGAAAGTACAAAGACTGCAAACCAATTAGAAATGGAGAGGAGCGAAAGAGAGAGAGAGAGAGAGAGAGAGAGAGAAAGGAAACATGAACAAACGAATCAATGGTGGAAAAAACGGAACAAAGGGAAGAGGGACAAAGAAATACCAAGGAAAAAGTCAATTAGCAGGGAACGAAAAGAGAAAGACAGAGAGAAAAAGAGAGAGAACGAAAAGAGAAGGACAGAGAAAGAAATCGAGAGAGAACGAAAAGTGAAAGATAGAGAGAAAGAGAGAGAAATCAAAGGAGGACGAAGAGTGGAAGACAGAGAGACATACAGAGAAAGAAAAGAAAGAAAGAGAAATACCGAGAGAGAAAAAGAGAGAACAAGTAAAATACATAGAGAGAGAGAGAAAATGAGAGAAAAAGAAATAGCGAGAGAAATTAACAGAGAGAAAGCAAACAGAAATAGTGAGACAAATTAACAGAGAGAAAGCAAAGAGAAATAGTGAGACAAATTAGCAGAGAAAAAGCAAAGAGAAAGTGAGACAAAAAATATGAAGAGAGAGAAAAAGAGAACTCAACAGAGAGAGAAAATGAGAGAGAATGTAATCACCAGAGACAAAAGAGTGAGAACGGGAGAGAAAGAAATCAACAGAGAGAGAGAGAGAGAGAGAGAGAGCGGGACAGATTGAGAAAGGGAGAAAAAACTTAAAAATTGACAGGATGAGAAACAGAAGAAGAAAGAGAAATAAGTAACGAGAGAGAGAGAGGCAACAAAAATGAAAAAGAGGGAAGGAGTGAGAAAGAGAGCGATAAAAATAGAGACGAGTGAGAAAGAGAGAGAAAAAGAGAGAATGAGAGACAGAAAGAAACGTGACAAAGAATGAGAAAGAAACTAACTGAAATAAAAAGTATGCTATGTGAAGGGATAATGAGAATACAACAGAGGTGAGATATGACGTGTCCAAGAGAAAGCAAGGGGACCGTGCAAACGAAAATGACTTTATATAGCAAGGGGAAAAGGAAGGAGAAAGTTGAGTGGTTGAAAAGAAAATTATTAATATTTTATTTACATTTCAATGTCCTTCAGGCCTTCAATGAAATAGAAAAAACCACTGGTCTCCCTTGCCATGAAAATGAATGACACAAAATAATCATTTTCGATTACAATGCCCAGTAAAAGTAAAAGTGACGCGTAACATGTAACATACGGTGAAAGTGCACATAATAGAATTTACATTGTAGCAAACGGCAATAAAAACCCTACAGTCAGACTTTCAGGTAGGCTTCATGTGTGTATATTGAGTAGAAGTAACATGGTTAGATTCTAATCGAATCCGAAAATACGAGAAAAGGTATAAAGCCGAGCGTGAAGGAATAGTCACAGTTCAAATGGTGGGAAACTTCATGGAACGCTGACTGTTCCAGTGCAGGTGGATTCTTCCCTTTGTGTGGGTGTGGATTTGTGTGGTGCACGAGTATTTTTGACAGCAACAAATTTTGGCTGTTTATAGAAACCCTTTTTTTTTCGGAGGAAAAATCCCATATAACTCCCACGGGTAGTCAAAGGACTCCAAAGTAAATAGAGACAGTGCGTGTGTCACACGGAAGATTCTGCCAAGAAAGGAAAATTCTATTTTTTTTCCTATACGAGAGTAAAAAAAAAGAGCTTTGGCCTTATATCAGATAACTTGGCGGTTTCTCTTGCCAGGATTTTTTATCCCCTTGTTTTTTTTACACACGCATACACAAATAGGAGATCAATGCTTTTTCCTTACCCCCGGGTTTTTTCTCTCCGTCTTGTTTCTGGCATTCTACCATCGTGGCTGAATCCATCATGTGTGGTGGAGCATGAACTGCCTCATCATTTCTACATCCGGGAGACAGTTTTCGAGGAGGGGGAGGAGAGAGAACTAAATTGAACAAGCTATTATTACTAATTGTGAGGTTGGGGAGGGGAAGGTGTAGGGAGGGATCCAGCCAGACACTTGCTGAGAGACAGAAAGGCAGGGAGACATACAACACACGCGAAGAACAGACGGGAAAAGCGGAAATAGACCAAGAAAGAGACTAAAATAGAGGAAGAGGGGACAAGGAAAGAAGAAGGAGAAAGCGAAGGAAAATAGAGAAAGAGGAATAAAACAAAGGGAAGAGAGACGTAAGAGAGGAAAACAGATAGAGAAAACAAAAGAAGCTGTAGAAAAGGGGAGGAAACAACACAGAAAAAGAAAGGACGAGAACGAAAAGAGAAGTAAAATAGAGGGAAACCAAAAAAGGGGGAAATGAAATGAAAACGGAGAAAAAATCAAATAGAAGAGACTAAGCGAAAGGGCAACAGGAAAAACAAAGTTAAAGAGCAAAAACGAAGGGAAAATCAAATAAAAGAAAAGCGAAATAGAAAGCGAAAGAAGAGAGAAAGAGGAAATAGAGAGAAAGCAAAAGAAGAGAGAAAAAAGGGAAATACAAAGAAAGCAGCGGGAAAAACAGAATAAGTAAAAGAAGAGAGGGAAAGCAAAAAAAGGAGAAATAAAAGGGACATACAGAGAAAGCAAAAGAACTAAAAATCAAAAGAAGTAAAAAACGACATTAAAACGGAAGAGATAAAAAGAAACAGAAAAAACGGACAAATAAAGAAAAAAGGAAACAAACATACAAAGGGAAAATAATAAACCTGGGCAAGGCCAGAGAAATAGAAACAAAGACACAGCAGAGGGAAATCGAGGAAGAGAAAAAAAGAGCGAAAAGCAAACAAGAAAGAGAAAAAAAGAGCGAAAAGGCAAACAAGAAAGAGAAAAAAAGAGCGAAAAGGCAAACAAGAAAGAGAAAAAAAGAGCGAAAAGGCAAACAAGAAGGAGCCGGAGAGAAAACCTAGAGAAAGGATTGAAAAAGGGAGAAAGCGAGAGCCAGACAGGAAAAAGAAAGGAAGAGAGCAACAGAGGAAAAAAGGAAGGAAGAGTGAGTGAGTCCCATAAAAAACCTAGCCAATTAGGAGTTGAACAGAAGGGGTGAGAGTACGTAGAGAAAGACTTATTCATTTGGAGTGTGTAATAGTACATGAATAACTCCATGTTAGAATTGGATTAACACACGCACGGACTTGGCAGAAGGAAACGCTGGTTAAATCATATGAGAGACACTTTTTTTCTACTCTTTTGGCTTACACAGACCACTTCGCTCTCTCCAGTGCATATTTTTCCATTATTGACTCCCTTGTATTACAATTCTGATGCTTTGGTGTCTCCGAAAAAAAAATGTTTTTATACAAATGAATACATAATCCAGAAAACTAAGTACATACATCTCTTCACAATTTCCCTCTTGACAGCCTGTTTAAAAGGCACCAGAGACAACGCTTTCATTCACTCCTCATCAGGAGTCCAAGGAAAACTTTCCCTGCAGTTACTCCACCCCTTTTTTTATCAAAGAAAAAGACTCTTTATTTTCCCTTCCCCATATACCAACAACCTCCTTCCGTAAGAAATCAATATCTATCGAGGTAATTTCACCTACTGTACCAGGTGAAGACAGAAAGGGGGAAAAGTTTCCATTTCATCCCGTATCAAAGGGGAAAAAAAGTATGGTCTTTGTCTTCGAAATTCGGAATGAGCACAAGAGTTGCGATGAGATTTTCGTCCACTTCAAAGTGGTGAATGAGAACGGGGTGGAGAGTGTGGTGGAGGAAATCGGGAATGGTGTAGTCATTCCCAGTATCCGGGCCGAGAGTGACAGTGAGGGTACGAATACGGAAGGTTACACAAGTTGTGGTGGTGGTGGGAACATGAATAATAACAGCAATCTCCTCGAAAGTACTAATAAGAAGGGGAGGAAGATTCTCAAAAAATTGGGGAGGATGCCCTGTAAGGACGTGTACAAATTGAGGGCATCTTGTGATCGGAGTGACAGTGATACGAGTGGCTACTGCAGTGGTCATTGCACCTATCCATCCCCTCCTCATATTACCCCTTTGATTCTCAGTCAAAGTGAGGAGGACGATGAGGAGGAGGACGAGGGAGTGGTGGAGGTGGAGGAGGAGGATTCCATTAATAATAATACGGACAGTGGATTGGAGAGTGTCATGGAGCTGTACAGGGCTCTGATTAATTCGGGACAAACCCCTAGTATTATTCTTGGGAGTAATAGTAGTAGTAGCAGTAGTGGGGAGGAGGAGGAGGTGGGGGAAAGTGGGATGGAGGAGATGGAGAATAATATTGTCATTCCTGAGACGATGGCCATGGAGGCGGCGGCGGATAGCGCGGATGACACTCCTCCACTTTGCACGGGGAGTAGCAGTGAGGGTGAATCGGATTTACTATCTGTCACTATTTTACCCCCTTTGGAACAGGCCGTCAGTCATGGGGGGAGTATGACCAAGATCCAGGCACCGGCCCTTCTTTCCAAAAGCCCCAATGTCATGGATCTCAGCCTCTACTTGACCAGAATCCAGCAGTATTTCAATCAATTGGGGTACTTTTTTTTTTTTTTACTTTCTCTTCTACATTTTCTTTCTTCTTCTACTACCTTTCTCTACTACGTTTTTTTTTACATTTCGATGCGTATCAAAGTATTGTTTTTGAGTAAATGCCCTGGCTCTTGGATGAAACTATTTTTATCCTGACTCACGGACACAAATGGTTTCACTTTCACTGAAATTGAGTGCACCTATACGTATGTATGTATTATGTATATGTGCACTTGTATACATATCGGTAGGTATGAGTGTATATCGGTATATGTCCCCCTTGCTAAGACCTAGCCCAAAAATAATAATGTGTAGATACAATTATTATTTTATTATGGTCGACTCTCTCGATAACCAGCTCCCTTACAACGGTTTTCTCTCTATAACAGTGGCACAAAATCCTCCCCACAAAAACTTTCTCCAATTGTTAACGTAGAAATGTCTATTCTCTATCACGGTTTACAGGAAAAAGCTATTATAGGGAAAATTTGTTGATTAAAGGGGAACTGTAATACAGAGAGACGATTGTCAATTAATAAAAATGAGATAACCGGATTTTATGCACAATTTCATTGTGGATTCAGTAAAAAAAACGTCGCATCCGACAAGAATTGTCCAAGTTATGACGGTTTGTTTGGGCGAAAAGTTCCAGAGCAGTAAAAATAAAAGCAGTCCATTTTCAAACTTTGCGCAGAAAAACCGCCATAATCTAGTAAATGTCGGGTCTGGATACTTTTTTTTGCTGAAACAGCAATAAAATTCTATGTGGAATAATTTTTTGTAACCTAATTTTTATACTTTCTGGGCTGTAAGTTACGGTTATAGCAAGGGATTGAATGAAATTCAGTGAAGCTATTTTTGTTGTTGCTTAGCCACTGTTTAGCCAGTTTTCCTTTTAAGAGTTCATGTATTCAAAAAGAACCCTGAAACATTGATTTTTCTTTTCATGTTTAGGTTATTTCACCAAAAATTGCTTGTTATACGGTGACATAAATGTGTCACAAGTCACAATTCAGAACAGGAGCCACAAATCTGACGTTCTTACGTCCAGATACCAAAATAAATATTAGAAAATTCAAAATTAGTATTGGTATATTAATTGATTTATTGTGGAAAGTACAGCACGAAATGCTTATTGTTCAGAGGCAGAAAATGGCCAAATAAATGCAAAACGAAATTTAAAGATTGTGTTTTTATTGGCAGGTATCACCGGCAGGGAGAGCCAAAGATCCGGGTGCTAACAAACTTGTCCATTAAGCATCAAATAGAGACGGCCAGATCGTTAATTAAGGCAGCAGAAGCCATCAAGTGCCTTCATGCCTTGGTTCTGGCCATTCATCTAACCAATTGTAGTAATCATGTGGAACGGTTTCCAATCAATTTCAAGTAAGCCAATTACAGAATAATTGACATTCATAGCGGAAAAGGCTTATTGATACGGCTTATTAATACCAGGTTTACCTTGTACGTGTACACATGTAATATCCTGTAATTATCCTATTTTAAATGTCTCTCTTCCATTGTAGCTACCCTACTTTCCCTTTTACCATGCGTCATGTCGGATTATCTATTTGTTTGTTAACGGTAACATGCCGGTTTTTTTGTTTATCTTTGAACCAAAAAGGTCTGAATTCAACGGGAAGGAATACAAGCATGTGGTGCTCGGAGTATATCTGTATGGACTGTTTGGAGCTCTAGGAATAAGTAGGGATCCGGGATTGCAGGACAAACCGGCAGCATATCCCCGGCTCTTGGATTTAATTTTGGATTACCATCGATGCTACAACGAAAGTATGTAAATATACTTGTTAGTTTTGGGCTTTTATGCACATAATACTCCCTATAACATTCATCTTCTGGCTTTTGCACCAATTGTCCCTTTTTACCACGAGTCGGATATCATGACCACGTCCTGATTTGTAATATATAAGGATATCCCCTATGGCAAAATAAAAGATTTATCACTCTATTCTCATGACTTTCTGCATCCTACACAGGCGGTCATATCCTGAAGGAGGTAAAAATCGGCGGCGTGGTTACACACGACCCTCACAGCATCGAACCAATTAACTGGAAAATTGGCACCGTTCAAATGGAGCAGATGAGTGCCAGTCAGTTGGAAAATTCCCTGGAGAAGATTTCCAAGCAATTGCGTTCAAAAGTAAGTTGTTAGATGTATAATTTTTTCCTTGTCCCACCAATCATAAATCTACACTTGCCCCTTTTTTTCTTGGCTTCAGCACAAAGTTTTGAACTTCCTTAGGCCATAATAATTCATTTCTACACGGATTTTTTTTTCTCCAGTCTCTCGAGCACTGTATTTCAGCGAGTTATGACAGGGAGACTGGTTACAGTTTTACAAAAATGATTTAGGCATCCTTTAGTTCATTCATATCACAGACTTAACAGACTTTCTGTAACAATTAAGGTAAAAGTGCATCAATATGGCTGTAAAGAAATTAATTAAATTTTCTGCTGTCCCTTGAAAGTACAAATGTTTCATTGCAGTGTTTTCTGGAGTGCCGCAATTCTCAGAAAGATTGCATTGAAATGACCCACTGTTTAGACAAGTAGCAGGATTTGTCTGCATCACATTAAAAAGGCCTGGCTAATAAAAAAAAATTCTGTTTCAGATGGGCCCAACATGCCTCCGAAATGTCAGACCGACCCAGATGGTATTCCCAACGCCAGGAGATCTCCAACAACCTCCATCAACGGCCCCCTCAAGAGTTCAAGCTAAAAAGTCCAAGACTGCTGCAACCATCATGTCCACAACCAAAAAAGTTACCAAGAAGTAAAAAAAATGATAATAAAAAAAAGTTTGCAAATGTATAGCAAATTTTTTATATTTACTCTCTCTCTCTCTCTCTCTTGTATTTGTTTAAAATACATGTGTAAAAAATATAATACCCGCAGCACGGCTACGTCATTATCGAAGTTGAAAACATCCATTCACACAGATGCAACCACTTCAATTGCCTGATCGAGCCCGGATTTTATTAGTTTTTAAAAAGAATAATGTCCGTGTTTAGGAACGAGTTATCAACATGGCAGATCGTCATATTGCGCTTTGTATAGATTTTTTCAAGAGTAAACCAAATGCTAACAAAGACGTGGGAAGGTGTTATTAAAAAAATTACGGGTATCTAATATTCCGTGGGCCATTCTTTGTATTTTGACATTGATATTATTATATTGGGTGAAAAGGGTCTGACATTGGAAGGGATTGATGCATGATAAATATATAGAAATACACGCTTTTCTTACACTTTCTAAGGACTTTGACCCCATGACCCTACAAATTTAATCCGCTTGCAGTGTAATGTAATATTATTAATAAATCGGAAAACGTTTTGCGCAAGAAAGGAAATCAAAATTACTATCAAAAATTTTTTTTATCATGCACAGTTTTTTGGGAAAATTCCAACAGCACCACAAAAACATCATTTGCATTAAAATAAATTATTTTATGCTGTGGCAGCCCGGATTGACACTTACGCACAGTGTTTCACATCTCCCCAAACATACTTGAAACTTTAATTTTGGTTAAAAGCGATTTCCTTACCTCTTTAACTTGGAATGCTCTGAAACTAGGAATAATCACTAGGACGAGAGGTTCACCCCAATTGACACCAATAATTCCGGGTCCAACAGTCAACCCGAAGAACCTGGGCTCCACGTCGTTGGTAAAGGTTCACAGGGACTGGTATATTTTTTACAATAATAATGTTGAAGACAACGTATACGAGAATGCGGAACAGAGACGTTTTTTGAGTGGCTTCCAAAGGAGACAAATAGGAACTAAAACCATAAAATCCGGGAAAGTTCCAAGTGGGCAGGTCTTTTGAATCCTGACCGTCTCAAGTTTTTCTTGTAATTCCTCTACATCAAAAGTATCTTCGGTAAGTACAGGGGGGAAAAAGAAAAGATTTATGAAGATTTAAGAAATGCTGTCAAGACAGATTTTCTCGGTGATTTGTACGCAGTTTTATGGTGCAAAGATAAATCACAGGAGGGTAGTATACATTAAAATGCCATGTCACCACATACACTCAACGAGTCTCCCTTCCGGACTTTTTTGCTTTCTCCCGGGCACATTTGTCACGATGGTGCGGATTCTACATTTATGCTTTTCCGAGCGGGATTTCCTTCTTGGGTTTGTACGCGCACCAGGATCAGCTTTCTCTCTCTCTCTGTCTCTCTCTCTCTCTCTTTCCGACTGTCTGTTTCAATACATTTTCAGCTTTCTCTATCAACTTTCTTTCCGTTTCCAGCCAAACTTTCTTCCTGCTTTTCACTTTACGTTTCTTCCTCAGCCTCTGCTGCTTGTTCCTCTCTTCCTTCTTCAACTTCTTTGTTTTCTTCGCATAATTCATACTTGGTTCTGTCGTAACTTTTCCTGTGCGGGTTAAATTTCTCTTTTTCTCCCGATTATCTTTTTTTCGGGTTAAATTTCTCTTTTTCTCCCGATTATCTTTTTTTCGGGTTAAATTTCTCTTTTTCTCCCGATTAACTTTTTCTTTTCGGGTAATTTTCTCCTTTTCTCCCGATAAACCTTTTCTTTTCGGGTTAAATTTCTCCTTTTCTCTTTCCCTCCCGACTAGCTTTTTCTTTTCCAATTAAAGTTCTCGTTCTCTGTCGATTAACATTTTCTTTTTCATTTAACTTTCTTTTTCTCCCGGTTATTTTTTTCTTTTCCAGTAAACTTTCTCTAAACATTACCTTTTACTTTTCCCGCTGTCTCTTTTACTCATTCTCACCCGACTAGCGTTTTCCTGTCCAGTAAACTTTCTCCTCAAATTAACATTTTCTTTTCCAGTTAACTTTCTCCTCAAATTAACCTTTTCTTTTCCAGTTAACTTGTTTCTTTTTCGCTTTGTCACATGATTAATTGCCCCTTTCTCTCCCAATTAGCTTTCTTTTTACCTTTACCGAATAATTGTCTGTTTATCTTTCCCTCCTGTCCTCCTGACTGGGGTCCTCCTGACTTCCTTGTCCTTTTCTGTATTTTTTTTCGCCTAAATAATTTTCTTGTCTGCGTTAATTATTATTATCGATGGTTCTGTCACTTCCTTAGTTGTCATTTCATGGTCTGTCGCTTCCTTAATTTTGTTTCCGTCTCTCCGTTAATTTTCATTTCCCGTATTTTTCCTTTATCTTTGCTTTTCTGCTTCGAATCTCGACCCATGTCCAGCTTAAACTTTCTGTTTTTTTCTGATTTTCTTTAGATTTCGTTTTTTGCTTCTGCTTTAACATTCTCTAGCTGTCGCAATCGGTTGAGATGCCCCTAAACTTCTCCCTTAATTCCTCGATCGATTTTTCCATAGAATTCCTCTAGCGATGTTTCTGTATTTTTATTCCTCTGCTGTCTTCCTTGCCTTCCTGTCGTTTTTGGCTGAAGCAGTTTTTTCTTTCCGCTTCTCTCCCCATTTGTGTTTCTCTGCGTTCGTCTCCCTACCATTTCCTTTCTTTCAGGATATCACAAAACCTTCGGGGTTTGAAATGTACTTGCAAGCCGTGCATACAGATACGGATATATGTATGCAGCATTTTAACCATTTATCAACCTGAAGTATAAAATGCTTGTTTGTACCCACAATAATTGGCAACATTCTGAATCCGTCGTACCAAGTTGGCCAAAAACAGGTCTTGTGGGGCTAAAAGGATGATTTGTTACTTTCTGTTCCGGATATGGCAAAAAATTGTTTTTTTGGCTCTACAGTACACTATATTATATGTATTATATTACATACAGTTGTGGAATTCCTTTAAGTTTTCCCTCAAATCTTTATAAGTGGAAAAGTTTTCTGGCAACGATATGTAATTGCATTTTTACTGCTTGTAAACACATTTTGAGATCAGGAAGTGTGTGGAAGTTATGCAATTTTCAGCTTTCGGGTATAAAGATGCTAAGTTGAGCTAAAAAGCTTGCCTTCTTCTCATGCTGCATTAAACTTTCATTACAACTTTTGCTGTGACATGAAACGAGAAAATGTTGTCTGTATCCGTACATCCGGCGTTCACGCTGACAAGCTCAGCTCTATGTATACCGACATGCATTTGTAGTACTGTGGCCAGGATAGATGCAAACAGCAATTTTATACATTTATGACAAAACGGAAGATGAGGAATAGCACGCCGTAGAACATTTATTGACGCACGGATTTCAGAAATTCAAAATAGTATGAAATGTGCGTCTAAGTCCAACGTATACGATTTCAACTAAGATGAACGTGCCAATGCGGTACATAAAATGATGAGATCCGTTGTTGTGTCAATGCACGTAATAATTTATTTGAATACGATCCGAACACCCACAAGCAACTCATCTTTTGACCGTCAGGTAAAGGGCTGACTAACTAAAGGATTAGCTTCAAAACTCATTGGCTGGTAACGTAAGTAAATATTAAATACATTTCATATAGATACTTGTACAAATTACGTAATTTACTTACATTACATCTACCTATCTTTTTTTCCCATTTTCACTTCACCAGTTCACGACATCACGACACCATGCACAAAATGAAGGAAATACAACTGATGTACAGTATAGACATTTAAAAATTACTTTTTATCCCTAAGCAAACAAGTACTTCCTACAGAAATCCACAAAATTAGATTTTACCTGTACTTAATTAGTTTTAAGAAGCTTTACTTTTGTGTCATGTTGTTATAGCGTTTCTTTAGTACAAGCGATATTGTATTTTGCGCGTAAAACCAGGTATCAAAATCGCACAACTCATTTTAGCCTCCTATGGTTAACAATAGTAACTCGAGTACCCCCATCCCTACACCATATAAATAATAACTTTAGTAACATCGAATAACACCATGTGATTTCATTTTACAAGTACATGTATATAAAGTAATAATAACTAGTGGCAGTGATTCAAATCACAACAATCACAAACTTACTATAATATCATGCTACACAAGTAGTTTGTTATAAGAAGTAACAAAATAAATGAATAATAATATTGAACATTTTAATGAACACCAAAAGTACTAGCTTTGTTAGTTTTTATACTTTTCATACTACATGCCTTATTTCTGCACTCAACAGAACATTCTTTAATAGACTATCACTAATGGGGAAGTGTACTAAAAGTTCGCTGCATGCTAAATCTCATACTTTTTTTTAAAATACTGCAAAAGACAATCGGTGGTCGAGTGTTCGCATAAATGTGTAGATACAGACACGTTCTACTCCAACAAAACCTACAGCAGTGTGACATAATTTTAAAAACAACACAGGGTAAAACCAAAAATACACCACATAAATAAATTTGGTGGAATACAGATTAAAAATTCCGTCAATGCAAAGCTAGTAAATATAAATACAGATACCTTATCCTATTATAATATTCTATTTTGACTGTGCGAGTCCGTAATATAAAAAATAACAACGATTTATGGAACATGCGACTACAATAAGCAAATTAATTTAAAAATTTCCGACAACGCGTCGCTCCACAGGTACAAGGTATTTTCTTATCCTTATGTTCCTTCGAGAAGTGGTAGTCGTACGTAAGTTCCTCACCACCTAGAATTTTTCGAAGGGCAAAAATTAAGATTCTTTGTTTTCCCATTATCTCCACCACTTTGGACTTGCAGTTAGGCTGTAAATAAGCAAACATATCATTTATTAATTACATTAATATTATTACATTGGAAGAAGTGATTAAATATATATAAGTTTCCGGAATCTGTAGACGTACTGTCGTAAATGTGAAGCACCAATGAATTACCTACAATTACGTGTACGCAAACGCATGTGCTATGTATGCACATGTATGCGTATGCACGTGCATATTATGCATAGCTACACCTACATGTATATGAAGTATAAATACTACTTACATCACATGAATGATTGATAAACCGGGCAGCATTTCCCCTCATGGTTGCATCCACAACTTCAAATTCATCAATTTTGAACATATAACAACCGTAGCCTTTGGACTCATACAACCTCTCCCGATAGTCACATAAAATCGGACGAATCACCTAATGGTACAATTTTTAGTTTTACATTTTTTTACACAATTATTTAGTGCAACTAATTGCTACAGTACGGATCTGGACTAGCTTACAAGAGTTACACAACTGTCTACATACCTCGCCAGCATATTCAATCACCATTTCACCTTCTTGAATGTCTCTTCTGGTAAAGAGTCCGCGTCCATGGATGGTAGAATAAAATACACCCAATAACTTTGGAGATTTGCCTTTAAGAGTTTTATACCTCATATGTGCAAGAGTAATAGGCATTTCAGATTTGCCAACGTCCACGCTGTTAATCAAAGAAACCATTAGACTCTTTCGACTTCGTAGTCAATGAGCTTACAACTTTTCCGTAAAAACAGGTCAGAATGTAATTTTTGCCATTTTCGGAAGCGATTATTACCTTTCTATACCAGGCAAGTTCCTGTGCTTCGATGCAAGCCAACCAAACATATCGAAACGTTTTCTTTCCAAGAAACCTTCAAGTCTTGCACATCCGCTCGGTGAAGCCTCTGGCGATTCTGCACTCATCATTCTTACCTTCTTAGAAGATACTTTTTTCTCTTTGGTACCGTCTTTTACCTTTGGACCTTTGTTAGGCAACTCCTTTAGTAGAAAATCTATTGCTCCATTAACTAATCCAAGGCCACTGGTGTCGAAATTAGGATGCGGTTTGCCACCTGAATGCATAATATCAAGATTCGACGCTAGTATATAATCAAATGCAAGATGGCGAAAAGCAAACAGACATTAAGCTATTTTAAACCAAGTGTTGCTGTACCTGGTAAAAACATATCTAGAGACGGAAAAGACAGCGGAGGTTGAATGCGATTGCCTCTTGTACCATGCACAATCTCAAAAATATGGCTCCATATTGAGCGAACGTCCGAAGAACGAAATTGAATACCCTCACGAAATTTAACCTCATACAAAATCACAGCGCGATGAGTCTGTTAACAATAAAAAATAAGCCAAAGTTTAAGTTTTGAGTTATACATTAGATACCAACGAACATTAACAGAAGAAAATTAACGGAGCAATTACCATGATGGAAGGAGTACTTATACCCGAATCTTTAACCTCTTCAATGGCTGGCTTTGCTTCTCCTAGTGCTTTACTATTCTCCTCCTCATCCTCCCTAACTGTTCTATGACCATTTTCTCCAGCAGGGAGGGGAATCAAATGAACATTGGGAATGACAACTATCTCGCTTGTTATTGCGGCTTTCTCCCCGGTCATTACCTTTGCTTTAATCTTGAGACTTTTCATACTTCCTCGGTTTTCGCAACCTGTCTGACGGATGCTTTTAATGCTGAAAACAGATTCGCCTTCCTTTTTTTTAAATGTCACTCTGACCGATCTTTCACTTTGATCCTGCTCAATCGCTCTTTTGCAATATTTTCGCTTTGGCTTCGGTTGTTGCTCATCCGTATTTTCTAACTGTCTCTTTCTGCTACAACTGCCTCCAACTTTAGGAAGACCTGCACTTTGGAATTTATTGTTTAGATCCGTCAGCTTATCGGATTCGCTTTTGCTTTTGCTAAAACTAATACTCGGGTTACCATGAGTATCTGTGCTTGTTGGGGGTTGACTGTTGGGCATTTGGACCTGCCCAGATATTGATTGGTCCACAATGCCTGATTTTCCCAGCTGGGAAATTTGGTCTGATAGCCTCTGCAATGGATTTTCAACAGGTTTGGGACTAATGAAAGAACCCACGCTAAAAGGAAATGGTCTACCCATCTGAGGCTTTTTTAACTCACTACCAGCAAAAGGAGTCGCAACCAAAGCACCTGCCAATCCCTCCACTGGTGCAGAAGTTGTGATTGTGGAAGACTGTGATGATGTAACTGGCAATATTGTGTTGAAGCCATTCGGAATATTACCGCTACCAAAGCTCTCCGGTTTTGTGGTCAAGTCCATATTTCTTCTGGTTGAAGCTAAGGAACTCCAGGTTGGACTAATGAATTGCTGATGCATTTTGTTTTTTGAAATTAGTTTAAGTTCCGTGGTAATTTCATTTTTAAGTTTCCTCGAACACAATGAGCAGGAGCACGGATGTGCTGTCCCCGACCCTCGGTGAGCATGAACCTTGTGTGAAGAAGTGTTAGAGGTAACTACAGCTGTCTTGTTATTATTTGCGGAAGTTACAGCTGCAGGTGCAGTCAAAAGAGAATTTTCAGCAAGAAATGAACCCGTCATCGCCCGTTGCGGCGATGTTAACAGAGAGGAAGATTTGTATGATTCTACCGTAAACTGTGGTGGATGTACTGCAGCTGGAGGGGCGACCGTGGCTGGAGCTTGGGATGGAAAGGCACGACTTTGTTGAAGAACAAGAAATCCATCATTTCGAGGGATTTCTTGTCCAACAGCATTGTTGCTAATGGAAGGAATATGGGATGCAGCTGTGTTAGATCCTGAGGTTGTCCCAAGCCAAGGAATCACAGCAGCGTTAGATCCATGGTGTAAATATGGAGATGTTCCTTGCAGATGCAGCATTTGGGGTGATCCTAAAAAAGGCTGTGCATGTGGAATAATAGTTGGTTGTGTTGGCAGTATTGTTGCAATATTGGTATGATACTGCTGCGGCGGAAACTGCAGTTGTTGAGAGATGAGAGAATTAAAGCCCGACTGATGTTGATTCAAGGCGGCCAACTGCTGCTGCTGAAACGCCAATTGCTGCTGCTGAAGTAACAAATGCTGACTTTGACCCTGCAATGCCAGTGAAGGTTGATATAGTGACTGAGAGCTACCCATTGGAGGATAGCCTGCATTCAATAACTGCTGTTGTTCCAGTGATTGGTAAGGCCACTGGTAGCTTAGAACCTGCTGACTATTAACCATTGGTGGGATAATATGTGATGCCTGGTGGGAAATGGATGGAACAGTGGGCATTTCCACTCTCATCACTTGCCCGTTGGAATCTTGCAATGTAATGGTTTCGGTGGGAGTGGGAGTTCTACCAACAAGAGTGCTTCCTGGTGACGGAAAACTAGAAATGGTTGGGTAATGACTTGTTCTAGTGCTACCATAAATATCACTGACGGAATAACTTGTTGAAACATTGTTGCGATCCTGACGCGGAATCACACACGGCGGATACGAGGTGGAAGTAGTTGGTTTTGGTGGTGACAAGATTGTTATTGGTACTTGTTTAGCAATGCTGGGTGACACTTTGTCCGCCGGTGGGACCGTTTTGGCAACCGGTTTAACTTGACTTGATTGAGTCAAAGTTCTAGCCGGAGAAAACAATCCGTTTTTGCTGTTTTGCGAACTAATTTTCTGTGCTCTGTCGAGATTCTTGGAAGGTACCTTCGGAGGGCTGCACGTATTAACACTAACACTCTTATGAGACGGTACAGCAGATTTTGAAACCTTCGTTGACCGCAGAACTTCTTGCGGTTGTGGGGGTGTCATCTGCGTTGATTTTGACACATGATGAGGCGTCAAAAAGCTATTTTCGGTTCTGTCTCTACTACTGACACTAGCAACAGTTTGAACCTCTGTGCTGGTACTAGTATAACTTTTACTTTTTTCAGTAACTTTAACTGGAGCAGGAGTAGAAAAAAATCGTTCAACCGAAGCCACAAGAGGGTTAACTGACTTAAACGGTGCTGGATCAGACGGCCTTGCAGGCGGATCCTTCTTAGCCACCAGAGAACTAATAGAGAAAGCATGATTGAAGACTGATGGAGATGAAGTTGCTGGAGGAACGTAAGAGCAAGTAGGTGAACTAGTCTTCAACGAAATGGTTTCTTCTGAATAGATGCTGTCGCTAGTTTTATTTTTTTGCAGATGTCCCGCTGGCGGAGAAACAATATCTGTTTGTCGGCAACTATCATCCTCCTTCGAAAGTTGAAGAAACTCATCATCTGAGCAAATCACATCTTCTTCATATTCCGGTCGACTATTATTAGAATCTTCAGGGTCAGCAGTCTCATCACCATCTGACTCTTCTGAACTTGTACTGCTGTATGGTATGCACGTCGGTAAATGATTTCGGTACCCCACAACACTACGGTAGGTGTTCCTACACGTCGAACAAGTTACCGGTTTGGAACCATCCGATGAACTATACTTCAATCCGTCATCTTTACTTTCCGAATCACTAGGTGATCGTTTGACCTTTTCTTGCTTATCCTTATTAGATGTTTCATTTTCTGGTCTAATTTTACGTGGTCTACCACGTGGTCGTTTTACAACTACCGCATCCGATGTTTGACTCACTGTGCTGGTGGTCTTTTGGTCACTCACCGATTTTGCGTGAGCTGTTGAAGTATGCCGTTTGTACGATGTCTTCGAAGTAAATTTTTCCCTACAATATGGGCATGATAATTGCTTCTTCGAGTGTTTTTTCTCACTCTCCGACGTTGACTTTCCATTTTTCTGAGATTTCAGAGTCTTCCCAAGTTTTCCCGTTGAGGCTTCATGACCATATCCTTTTTTCTTAGATTGTGCTTTCTCTGCCTCCTTTTTTCTCAACTTGGGCATTTTCGATATGGTCACTTCATTGCTTCATATGGCTATTTTAATTCTCTCAATTGGTTTATGAAACGAAAATTGTTTCTTCGTAGGCTGGCCTACTCACATTTTTTCGTTGGCAGAATGTTTCTGAAATAAAATGAATTAGGCAATTTGTATTGAAAATAACAAATACCGTCTCATATCGATAAGACGAATGCATTAAAAATAATAATTTTAATATGTATGATAATTGATAATTATTAAGAACATTAATCACTAACAGTCAACTACGAAATAACGAAAAAGACGTGAAAGGAAAATGAATGGAGAAGCATAAATTCAGCATTTTCACCAAAGCCATCCTCTAAACATTGAGGTCCGAAACTCCGAAATTCATTCCAAAACCGATACACGAAACATGAACTTCTACGTACATCGATGCCAAATATGAAGCTATACTGCGGTACAGTCAAAACCAGCCAATTTTCATGCAAAATCAAAACCGAATATTCCATGTTGGTTAAAGTGCTGGGAGTTGTATAAAATGGTTAAATTATTTAAACACCAAATGAAACAGTTCAATCGTGAAAAAATCATGCAATTGATACAAAAAATTAGAATTGAATCACTCAAAAAAAAACTTACCATGTTACAAAGTCTACAATTCTAGGTAAAAATGCTCGTAGCGTCCAAAAATATTTCCAACATTCTTCCTACAATATCTCGTGCTAAATCGTATCAAAAACTAATCCTCTTTTACGTCATTTTACTGAGAGTAGCCACGTAATGACGTAATGTGTTTTGTATCGTGATTTTAATTGGTACAAGTAAAATTACGATAATGAGTTCCAAATTGATGAAATTTGTGGTGACAATGTAGGACACAGGGAAGGACGTTTCTCTTCGGGTTCTAATCTCTACAGAAATCCCAATTTCTACTCCACTTCTAATCCCACTTTAGAAAAGAGGACTTGATTTATTGATTGAATCAATATTAACCTCATTTTTAATGTTGTTTACCTTTAATAGTGCTTTTATTTACTAAAAAAATATTTTCAGGTTTAATCAACCTAAATAAACAAAAGCACACCTGAGAATTTTGAAATGGCCCGGGGGAAAAAGGGTGGAAGGCTGCGCGGGAATTCAGCCAGTCAATATTAAGAATTTCTCGGCCAGCAACATTCCATGGGATGTGCATAATGACGGTTAGAGATGCAAGTCGGTCTACGTTCAGGAATTCTGCAGAAACAGTTTCTTTGAACAAAAAAATGAAATATTACGGAACTATGCGTTTGATCCCGTAGTCAAAAGGTCATGGTCCACTAACATTTCTTAACAATTACGGACTTCAAATTGCCGAAGTAATTCTTGCGGTGGATCTCCCAAAATCGGCAAAATTTGAGGAAGTGCCAGCCAAAGCAACGGATATATGAAGGTATTTTCGTATTTTGGTAATTATCTCTTTCTTCACAGTTCACAGAAACAGAAAATAATGCCGTTTGCCGTTTTAAAATGGATTAGCCGAAACTTATTGCGTTTGATTGATGTCCATTGGTGAAATTCGAATTTTTACTATATACTTTTTGAATTTTCTTCGGAAAATTACAGAATTCGGTATTATTAAGTTTATGAAGAATATCTAATAGCTCTTGATCAATCAAATTCAATAGAATTTGTCAAAGGTTGAAAAGTTAAAGTGAAAATATTTATTGGATCAAATTATTTGCGCTGGCTTTTAAGCAGTTGAAGCGCCGCTCTGAACTAGCAGTAGATTAGAAGATTAAATATAGAATTTTAAAATAAAAATATTGCATTTATCTCAATGCAACCGTAGTGTTTAGGGTGAAAAAAAAGCCCTGATCCGATCAGAATTTATTTCTAGCTCGCCAAATTTAATATTTACAGTGCTCTTATACAAGCTAATTCAAAGGTAGTAGTTACTTATAGGTACTGTGTTACTGTATATAATGTGAAATGGCAAATAAACCTATTATTATTTGTTCCATTATTAATTAGTATTAATACTTAATACATGTCCCGCAGCCAGAAAGCATGCTCCTATAAATTGTGACGCTATTATTATTTTCTGAAAAAAATAGGTCTAGTGGCCGTATGCTGGGTTGCGTCTGGGCTTGTCATATGTTGCTAGTGATAAAAAAAATTGATAACGGGGACGTGTATGTATATACTGTACTTTTTAAAGGCTGCTATGTAAAAAATCCATGTCTATACGGACTAAAACTGAAAAATATATCTCAGAGATTTATCTCTCCACCAAATAAATATATCTGTGTGTACACGGCAAAAAAAAAAAAAAGTGGTAGGGTAGAAGTTCTACCACTTCATTTATAATAGCAGGAAGGGAACAGCCTTTTAATAATACTGAATGAAAATCTAAACCATAAAAAATCATTTAAAACAAATAATTCGAGTAAGAGCATAATAATAAAAGTATAAATGTAAAGTTAAAAACAAGGCTGGGTCAAAATTTATCACCATTTAATTCGCGGTCATCTTGCTCTTGACGTCTTGACTCACTAAAATTACATTACTTGAAATCTCTGTGTCAATAATTACAATTACTCAATTACAAGAATATGAAAATCTATTAAAAATATTATTGTATTTTACTCGTTAATTTTTTAACTGCTTCAATCAAATTCTCGGGAGAAAATTTTAACAAATAGCGATAGGTATTTATTACTTACTTAAATAATAATATTCTGTTCATATCGCAGATACTTCTTTACTTTAACAGTGGTCAGACAATAACATTTTAGTAAGTAAGTTTAGCAGTTCTTAGCACAAAAAAAGGACAAATTCCCGTGACATTAAATAGGTTTCTTCAAAACTAAGGATACACCATAGGACAATATTTTCTAGGTGGTTTGTTGACCCCGTGTTTGTTTACACAAAAATGTGGTAGTATATCTAAATCCCAAATTGCTGGGTGGGTGAATTACAAAGCGTGTCGGTTTGAATCTTCCTGACGTAGATTTTCGTGATATCCTGGAGACAACTATACTAGGAGGTAATTTAGTCAAGTTATGCATCACAATATCACAAATACTAATAAATTAATGTAATATGAGTGTGTAATTGAGGTAGCAGAGAGTTGCTTTTTTCAATTAATATCTAAAAATGTTTTGTTCGGTGTTGAAAGTTTTATTATTCAGTATCCACATCCAGTTTCCGATGATTTTGCTAAAGCATGAGGGGTTGCATTTCTCGCAAGATAATATTTTACAAATTACACTCAATTATTTGTTTGTTGAATTATGTTTTAGGTAATAATAACCAGTACAAACGGAGCATTATAAGATGACTCGCTACTTCTGTCATGCTTGCAAGAAGCATATGACGAATATCAATTCAGATTTCACGTGCCCATTGTGTGAAAAAGGTTTTGTGGAGGAATCCTCGTCAGATCTCAGTCAAGAGGAGCTCACTCCGGGTCCCTTTGACTTCCTACAATTATTTAATTTCGGTGTTCCTCCTGCCTCATCCTCATCTACTTCTAGTCAAGACTATTCATGGAACTTCAGGGATCCCCATCATTCTTCCGGGATAAGCCCCTCTTCCAGCTCTACAACTACTCAGGGATATCGTCGGCCTTTTATTGAACATTCGACAGACAATATGCTTTATTCCTTTATCAGCGACTTGGTCATGGGTCTGGGAGGAGGGCAACATAATACAGGATTCCTGGCGGCTAATTTTGGAGATTATGTATGGGGTCATGACGGCCTGGATGCTCTTGTCACGCAGTTAATGAATAATATGGAGGGAACTGGACCTCCACCCTTAGAGTCTGACAAGATTACTCAAATACCCAACACTAAAATTAATCAAGTTCACGTCGACTCTAAGTTACAGTGCTCGGTATGTTGGGATGATTTCTGCTTGGACGAAGAAGTAAAGCAATTACCGTGTGAACATCTGTACCATATAAATTGTATTATACCATGGTTAAAATTACATGGAACCTGTCCGGTGTGCCGAAAAGATTTAGCAAAAGAATACTCGACAGATACGGACAACTCTTCTTCTCCTAGTAGTAGTAGCACTGAGAGTAGAAGAGGGGCTTCCCGGTATTGCGAAATGGACTTCGATTAACGACAATGTATGCGTAACTCGGAAAACCTACCTGTATTTATAAATTTGCGTGAAACTCGTGTACTTTGTAATTGCAAAAAAATATTCCTAACTGGCAATAACCGCAGCCAGATACACTGACTGTATTGAATACGTTACGCATTTAAAACATTGAATCAAATACTACAATTATTAACATAACACATAACGATACTGAATGGTATGCAATATTCGTTGTGTAATAAATCGTGATACTGTACACATGTAAAGTTTAACAAATTATTGGAAAGTGCTGATAAAACTTAGTATCCCAGTGTGATGTATGTACGTCTGGTTACACTGTGGGATTTTAATACCTATACGACTTATCTTTTGAATAAGGTTTCATTAAAATAAGTGTAAATTACATATTATGTAATAATACTTTTGGGAATGTTCTTTTTTTTTCGTATAATACGTACATTCAATAATAATATACATATGTACTATTTGATAAGCAAGTACAGTAATGTTGAGTTACTCGTAGCTTTCGATACTTTTAGAGTGCAAATTGAAAAAAAAACGTTTACCTTTGGAATGAACGAATAAACCGGAACGTGACCCTATCATGAATTCTTGAATGTATATGTGGATTTTTTGCAACTTCTACATCAATATGGAATAATTCCAACACAATGTGTCCAAGCCAGTAATTTCGATTTTTATCAGAAAACTTTATTAGTCCACTTCAAGACTTTTAAAACAACCAGGAAAGCGGAGATTAATAAAGTCGTTGGGACGGTCCCATGGTAGATTTAATATGAAGAGACCGAACGTTTTGCCAATGTTTCTTCAACAGGGATACCAAGAAATTCACCGACATCAAAACATTTTGAGCTAGCTCGTCAGGTGTCATGTCTACGTGGCCAACGGCGACACACAGGCACAAGACCTTCTTCATCTGGAACTTGATAGTGGCCTGCACTTCTTGGATCTTATTGACCATGGATTCCTGATGAGTCAGCAAGACAGGGAACTTGCCGGCCTTGTTTAAACCAGGTCCAAGCAGACGGGGAATCTGCTTGATCAAGGATTCGCTGGCCAAGAAAGCGTCGTACTTCTTAGCTGCAAAAACAATACTTCAATAGTTATTCTCGATCAAAGATTATCTTGTTACGGCAACTTTAGTATTTGCAAATCTCAGACGATAATCTCGGCACAGTCAATCCGCTAATACATGCATATATGTACATCACAGGTAAAATCACGAACGAATGCTAATCACTTCTTTCCATAATACTTACCGAGTTTTTTCACAAGTTTCTTGTTCTTATTCAACTTCTTCAAAGCTTCAGCATCCATGCAAGGGATATTGTTAGCGGTAGCTTCGTCACAATGTTGCTGGTCACCCAAGACACAAACAGCCATCTTTGGTCGAGGAATGTGCTTCAGCCTGTTGTAGAAAAATAAAATTGTAATTCAGTGACATACATCCAACAATTCTATCTGTTCCCGGTCTCCAGCGTCCTCCAGCTATAATTGTATACCACTCAAGAACTCACCCCTGAGAGGGTTAATATAGCTTTCTCATTAATTTAAGTTCCCTGTTTAAATATAGCAAAGCTATATCGGCTCCCAATTGCCAAGGCAAAAGGAGAACCTCCCCAATTATTTTTAGACCCTGGGTGGAGGTCAGAGGTTGATGATCAAAGAGGAGCATTTTAAGCATACTTGACGGTCCCGCTGAAACGCTTATCCTTCTGGGGATCGTAGTTCTTCAACCCAATCTGGAGTTCCACAGTCTCCAAGAACTTCCTCTTCTTCTTCTCGTCTGTCGAATTTTCGAGAACGGCATTGACGCTCTCGAAGAGAACTTCCTTTGTTACTTTACTTCCACTATAAAATGTAAAAACAAATCATCACAATTACGAATTTTAAGAACCAGTCACACGAAAAAAAAACCGGACGGACCATAATGAACAATACAACCTTGTACCAATACCTGACAAATAAATGGAAAGAATATGACTACGAATGAAAAACGCCCAAAAACATGGTCAGTCTAGCGTCGACTACAATTTGAAAACGAATGTAATTTTTACTGTATTTCAATCATAAAAGGATATAATAATCACTTTTTCTTCCAGCAACTGTTGCAACTATATACCTACTTCCAAATTCCTTCTATTTTAATCTCAATTAAAAAACGCTTTCTACACATTTCTTCAAAACACTACACATTTCAAATTTTCTTTCAACTTTTTAATCTATAAATATTCCATACTCCAATAAAAATACTGCAATTCTATATTTCATCCCACCCATATTTGTAGAGAAAATCGAAGCCACAGGTGAGTAAAATTCCGATTTCAAATACTGAGTTTGCCCAAATTTTAATCGAAACGATATTTATTTTGAAAATACTACGAAAGTATAACAATAAAAATTAAAAATGGTGTAATTACCTCATTTTGATGGATGAAAATCCTTAAAAATTACTGGAACCTTTTGCCGTGAAGCACGAACACAAGCATACAGCTCGCCAACTGGATGTCGTCTGAGGACGGCGTGTTCCTATTTCCCAACATGGACGACCGGCAAATGGGAAAAAAGCATGCACACTTTTTTTTGGCATTAGGGAAAGGCATGAATGGAAATAGGCTGACCTTTCATTCTTTCCGCGGCGCCTAGATGTCGCTGGTGACCTCAGGCTCACGGAAGAACCAGAACCAATCGAAAAACGTTGCATTTCTTGGAATAAAGGTAACAACATAACAATAATATCAGTAATAATAATAACTTTTATAACAATACCTAAATAGCTAGCTATCCTATAACTATAATTCACTCAGGACATACAAATTATGCTCTATTTTTTATACTAAAAATTTGTTAATAAAAAACAATTGATACTGAAAAGTAAATGTAGATATTGCTTAATATTAAAATAAATTGTTCTAGTATAAATATCGTTTGAAACAATTTTTTTTTCGAATAAATTTTTTTGGATAAGGAACATACTTGAAAACTTGAAAAAAACATCTTTTTTTTTGGAAAATCCTATTTTTTGAGCCAAGCCACTTTATTTAATTTCAAGGACCCCATAGAATTGACAAAATCAAAAGTTTATACTTAATAGCTCAACGCATTTGCTTTTTCATAAAAGATTTTCAAATTTTCCACCTTTCAAATCCAAACATTTTGTTGGAAAAAAAAAATAGAACGTTTTTTTTAGTCATTAAGCCTGTTATTAAAAAACGCGGGTATAATTCGGATGTACTAACAATAACTGTAACCTGTAACTAATTAAAAAAAAGTATTTCAAACGCAAGTGTAGCATTTTAAAGTATTTTCAGCTTTGAAGTTATATTTTGTGTTTAAGTTCAACAATTGATTTTCACATTTGACAGGATGACAATATTTTTGATGAATTTTTGGATATTTTGGCGTTTCTCATCTATGCAGTACCTATGTAACTGATTGAATTTGGCCCTTTTAAAGATGTTTTAGTTATATTTATTGTAATTTTCTACGTTTAGAAGGCCGTTGGCATTGACTGTTTGTGCGGAAGAATTCATCTTTAGGATAATTCTTTAATAATAAATAAGACGCGAAAGGAAGATTCGACAATAATTTATTTAATATTGCTTTGACTTTGGAGGAAAAAAGGCTTTAAACTGGAGGAATGGACGAAATCATTTGCGCTAATTTTTCAGTAGTTTCAAGGGTAGTTGATTCGTTGATTGTAGCAACTCTTCATCAGATTCTTCAAGCTTTTGACATACACATCTTTCAGAAGGCTATTTAAAAAATAATTATTACACACTCCATCATCCAATTTTTACCTTGCTTGAATAATATTATTTATTTGCACGAATAATATTTAGCAGCTGAACGAGACAGGAGAAAATGGAGAAAGTGTTCATGTTTGGTTTTAAGGTATACATATACCTATACGTATATATACTTGCTACTTTGTAGCTATTTCTAGCTGCTTTGCA
>JAQGBT010000615.1:0-46441 GCA_034698585.1 Disparrhopalites patrizii | reverse complement strand
CCACGAAGGTGGATTACGGATTACTCTGCAAACTTAGAGCTGGGATTACGGATTCGGATTACAGTAATCCGTAATCCTGGGATTACAATCCCGGATTATCACCACCCTGCTTGTCAGCAAAAAGTAAGCAGGCTGCAGGCATGCCCCACGCTTTTGCAAAAATACACTGAAGGTGCTAGCAGACTGATATGTGATGATAGAAAATTAAATTAACTACGCGTTTTTTGTGCCGAAATGTACAAGAAATAAAGTAGATAAGGATGTTTCATTAATAGAAAGATCTTTTGATGTCCATAAAAAGGAACTTTATGAAACGAGGCTTCGGTAGGCTGCAAGCAGGCGCCTATGTGCAGGCAAGGGCAGGCAGGTAGAGAATTATGGAGCGGCTTGTGCAGGCAGGAGCAGGGAAGGAAAGTTTTACGGGGACTCGTGTAGGCATGGACAGGCATGCTGCATCAGTTTCAGAAAATTTTAGGAAAGGCAAATCTGTTTTTAATATTTTACACATGTCTGCTTAATATAATAATAATTCTAATAAACCCCAATGAACGCGCCTAACTTAAGGCAACAATTTACTCGAGTAAGCATGTCTAATCGTATATAACCTCAAGGAAAGGACAAGCTCGCGCGCGCACACCAAGCTAAAGCCTCTCCAACTCGAGCTTCACCAATCCTTTCCACATCCAAAGCTCTGTGTGGACCTAACCATACCCATTTCTTCATCGAGAGTGTATATAGTTTTTCTATATGTATACATAATACTCTATATCATCCCCTACATACGGTGTACGTATACAGTCAATATTTAGTACCGCTTAAGAGTGTAAATGTAAGGCTTTATATGAGCGCAGTGCCGAGTGCCTTTCTCTCCTTCATCCTTCACTCTCCTCGCTTCTCCCTTCTCCTGACTGCCCCTCAAAATAAAAACGAGAATGTATGCTTATACATATATACGTGTGTGTGTATATATATATATATACATACAGTGAAGTAAAGAATTTTTTTTGGCTATATACTCTATATACCTCTACATGGGTATATATCCCTATAAAAATGCACACATCTATACGTATTTCTATGGAGAGAGAATTTTTCGTGTGTCGGCCGCGCTTGCATATGAAAAGGCTGATAGAAATCGAATGCAGTGGTTTTATATGGGAGAAGAGATCTCCCTTTTGCACCCTCCACAATGCTTTAACATACGTATGGAGTATACGCTTCTTTGGGTAAAATATTCTCTCTCCTCGCTTCACTTGTCTCTCTCTCTCTCTCTCTCTCTCTCTGTCTCTCTCTCTCTCTCACTTCATATCATCTTCTCTTCCTTTCTTGTCTCTCTTCCTTTTTCTCTCTCTAGCCTTCCCCCGACAGAACATATATATTTGGTAATATTCTCTTTTGGAAAAAAGAGTGGATGAGAGGAAGGGAGAAAAAAACTCATTTCACTGCGTGTTCTCCTGTGGATTTTCAGTGTAGACAAATATGTAGAGAGAGATAGTAAAAGAGTGACTCTTGTGCAGAGAGAGTCACTGGGAAAGATCAAATTTTTTTTTGGGGGGTGAAAGAGAAGAAGAAGAGAAAAAAGATTGGGAAATAAAAGTGTATATTTTCCCCCCGTTTTCTGCACGTATTCTCTCCCGTTTTTTTTGTTTTGTTTTTTTGTAGCCAGAAAATTCTCCGGGTTGTTTTTGTCTTTCTCTCTCTCTCTCTCTCTGTCGTTGTGAGTGGAGTCATCCGAATTCGGTCTTTTTTTTTGTGTCCTTTTCTTCTGCAACAAGACATTTATTCTTTATCATCCTCCTCCGCCTCGTCATCATCATCCTCCCTGGAAATGAGAGAAAACTTTTCCTTGAGTCATACAGGACATTTATTGGAGACGACAAGTCGGTGTGGGGAGGAATAAAAAAAAAAAAGTGAAGGACGGGTTGTGGAAGAAAACCAGGGGATTATTAGTGAAGTTTTCCCATAAAAAGTAAAAAGAAAAACAAAGGAAAAAACGATATTCAATTTGTTCCACAATTCAAGGCTCATGGAAGAGGTTCACGGTGTTGTTTAAAAGGGAGGAATTTATTTATTTTTGGGGAAGACAATTCAAGGTGATTTACAGGGGGGAAAGGTGCATTTTTTGGAAGAAGAATATGTATTTTTGAAATCATGAGTTTTCTGGTAAAAGTGCGTTATCAAAGTTGTCAAGTGTGTGGAGAATGTGCGCGGGGACAAGTATGAATATGTAGAGGGTTGGAAAAAGAGGAGAAAAAAACATTAAAAAACACATGCTACATAGGAGGACAAGTGTGTATTTCAAGGGAATAATTTTTATGTGGAGATAAGATTACAAACGAAAAAAAAAAAGGTTTACTAAACTCTCCATGTGTGTTTTGTGTCGGTTTTATTTATGTTTACAAGAAGAAAAAAGTTCAAGGACATATTAGTGCAACAATTAAAACCCAGAAGTGACATTTTTCTCTTGTGGTTCCTTTTTTTTCTGGAGGAAAGGAAATAGGAAATGGTACAAATTCAAGTATTTTTTTTTCAATTTTTAACTGCTGTCAGAGCCAAAGAAATTTTTTTTAAGGGGTGCAGGAATAAAGGAAATAATTCACGGTGATTGTGCTACAATTTGTGGTCAATTTTTGTAGGGAACTTGATTGGTTTTTTTAGTCTTTTGTAAAGACAAGAAAGGAGCTGTGAGATTGTAGTCTTAACGGAGGGAGATTTTCAAAAAAGGACGAGGGTAACTTGTCAAAGGAACGATGGAGTCAAAAAGTTAACTGTCAGCAGTAAGCTTGGGGACATATGTATGTCATGTGTTCTGTTACAAATATGAATTTTCTCAATAGGAATGTGTTTGTATTATTGTCAATTGAATGATCAGTAGAAAAGCGTAGGAGCCACGCTTTTGTCATTTCCTTTTTCTCAACACGAACACATATACTGTCTTGTTTGATGATATTCCTAACCTAAAAATGTTTCGATGAAGAGGAGGATGTTGGTGCTTGCGGCCGGTATATACCATGTTAACCCATTTCGTCAGTGATGCAGAACATTTTCATTTTATTCTTTGGTCTCCACAGAAGCCTTCAGACGTTAGAAAAGACTACATGGAACCTTTATTGCACAGTTTCTGAAGTGCCGGTATTACTTACAGAAGAGAAAAAAGAGAGTGAGAGGGTCTGTGACAATGTCTGTTTTTCAATAAGCAGTTAATTCTGTCACAATTTACGGTTATAATCTAATGGAATCCTCCTTCCTTTTCAATTGTGCCGGACTCCCATTTATGGTCATGGATTTCGACAGAGGCTTCATCATCCAAGTCAGGCCATGACGATGCTCTTGAACTCTCTTCAGAACTCAAGAATCAAATAAAGTGAATTGTCCATGTTAACTGGCATGGCATCACTTTATTGTTTTTATTCAAAAGTGGTCTCTTGCCCTCTGTGAATGTGCATCATTCTTTTTTAAAAAGAAAAAAAAATAGTGTTGCAACAAATGAATGTGTCTGGATTGTGGGAGGTGGATATTATTAATACTTTTAAATGAAACCCTTGGCCCACACATTCAAAAGGAAATATATATAATATATTTAAAATAATAATTGAGAGAGTTAAGGCACTTCATCATTTTGTTTCACTCTATTAAATAATCAACAAGAAAATTGTATACGTACAAAAAAACGCTTGTCACTTGGCTGAATGACATGGAATTTCGAGCAAATGAATAATGGACGTTCGTGCACTTCTCAAGACCGTGCAATGTATTCGTGAAAAGGTATTAAAAGATTGACTAAGGAAAGGCGTGGATCCGTGGGTGAAATATTTCTCCGTTTTTACAAAAAAGAAATTACATGTATATACTTCTTATATTTTTTTGATTTCGTCACACGCCTCTTCCTACTCTCAGAAGAAGAAGACGAATAAAAAGAGAAACTCGAAGAATTTCATAATTGATGGATTGATACGTTATTGCTCCAGAAGTTGGCAACACCCCACTTACGCATATTTGGCATGTGCGAGTTTCAACAAATTTTCTCAACAACGTATTCATTTTGGTAAGTCACGTACATGTATAAAAATAACCGAAAAACTCTTCCACAACATATTTACGGTTAAAATGTCACGTAGTACTAGAGAACTCTATGCAACTCATGTTTCCATCGAGCCCGGGTAGTTGCTATTTATTTCCTGTGATCAAGGTTTTAGCAAAAAAAGAGTTGGATGAATCAAATCGCCAAAATTCTAGTCATGAGCCTTATCATGAAAGTATAGGAGTAAAACGAGTGAACTTTGCATACACGCTTCGCTCGCCAATAATGTGCATGTTTTCTGTTGTAGATTTAATTAATGGCTTTTCATCACTCCTCCTTCTGGCACAATTTAGTGCTTTATCAATCATGACTTTCCTCTATTTTGGTCAAAAAGTGCATACAGTGACGAGCGATTTCTTTTTCGGTATGTATAAGTAAGAACATGGAAGTAGGGATGTTACTAAAGGGAAAGGTGTGTCGAAAAAGAATAAATTCTAGCGCATCATCAATACTACTAGAAATAATCAGTGTTAATTTCCCTTTTCAGCCATGTCACGGTTGAAGAACACTGTAGTAGTAGTTGGCAATATGTCTCTAAAATTTATGAACATGGTTTTTCTTGTTTCTACCAACATTCCACAAGCTTCTCGTTAGAGCAGACGTACAAGTTAAGAGTACAGAGAAATCATTCTTCGAAGTTTTGTAGAATATGTAAAAAAAGTAGTTTTGGAAGTTTTGCAATCAATCACTGGTGTTAGCACTCTCTCGCATTGTCTTGTTAAGTACGTGTTTTGTGAAAACTTTATCACCTTTTCGTATTAATTCGTATAAATTATTAGTATTTTAAGTACTACTTTTCGCACGCGAGGAATCCTATTTTACGGTTATAATCGATTAACCTCTGTCCTTACCGAACTATGACTGTATCATTTTTTATATCGTTTTTTTTTTTGCTTTTTCTCCTGTCGGGCTTGTGCGACTTTGTGTATGGAGTAAGGAAGGGTCATTCATTAAATTATACGTTCGTAAACTGCTAGTGCTAGCGAGTCTTATTACTCAGCACTCTGTATATAGCAAGTTAATACTCACAAATCGTAAGTTTATAGCGAAAATAACTTTCTCTCTCATCTATTGCTGATAATGGATCCAATTCCCTTGGCGGAATTCTGTTGCATGAGATGCCATTTACATTCCCTTGTACGATGGGGAAGGGGAAGGCCAAGAGAACTAATGAATCCGAGGAAGTTGATCCATGTTCTTTTACACAATTTATCCTGCCTTTCACGAGGTGAACTAGAAGAATGAAACGAAGGAAAACTTTTTCGCAAGAAGCGTTTTCACAATCCGGCAAAGGCAATCACATCAACCACTGACTTTGTTTCATCTGAGACGAATTTCGGTCTCCAAGTGTGAGCAAGGGTAGCATTTACACAAATATGTCCCACGTGTATGTAGGAGACTTACCATTGGAATAGGAAGCCCATGGAAAAATGTATATGCGGTTTCAGATTTGCTTTCTGTAACCAACAAATCGACTCCTCAGGGAAACCACCTCGTTAAGTCTTCAATTAAGCCGAATCCGAGGTGACCCAGAAACCGCATATATTGTCATTAGTCATTACTATATACTACTGGTATAGTTCGCAAACATCGTACAAGTCCAGTTCATTACTTTGTGTTGATTTATTTACTTATTGCGTCATTCGATGGTGGTTGCAAAAACAAATGGATGAAAGTAAGGAATTACTATGAAACCTTGTGCTCTGGAATAACTATAGCCAAGAAGGTAGTTTCCCTGGATTTTTTATGCTTATGTAATCACTATTCGTACTCACTTTTATACTTTGATATGGACTTTCTCATAAATTTTGTATATGGTCTTCGTATCAGTTAGTTAGGAAAAGAATTATCTGGATGAATTAACATACTGTACTGCTGATATAGCGTGACAATAAGTATTATTTTTTAACAACACAGTTTTTTTAAACACAAAGATGATTGTTTAATAGTAATTCCGGGTTCGGAACCTTAAACGTAAGCGTAAAGGCAAGATGCCTGGTTAGGTAGTGCCAGGCAAGTAGAGTTGAGTTTTTAAATTTTTAATAAAATATGAGCAAACGGAAAGCAAACATCTTTTAAGAACTAACTTACATACGTTCTACTTGTTTGATCCCCTCAAGGAGTCATGTTATAAAACTGGTGGGCAAGTATTTAATTGTCTATACTTATACTTGTTGGAATGTGACAACTTGTTTATGAATGCATAACGCATTGTTCAGGAGCAGGTTGAATGTAAAAACGATGATTAAAAGATGTTTTCCCCCTCCTGCTTAACATAATTCATTTAATCCGTGAGAAAGGGGGGAAAGAGTTGACAATATTTTTACAGGTTTTGTGCAAAATAAATCGTTAGGACTACAATGTATGGCTATAGCCGGTTGCCGCACTCTTTGGCTTAAAAAAAAGTTATTCACGTACGTGAAGCCGTATGATTAATTACGTGCTTGGTTTTCTCGTAGGGATGGTACTTTGGAAATGCTCTGATATTTGTTTGCGTATTATTGTTGCTCGTCTTCTATTATCCTCTCTCCTATATACTTAAACTTTGTATATGTACTATGTACATAGTACATACATATTATGTATTGTATACCATACCTATTCATAAACGAAAAAGTAAAGTTCCGGTCGGACCTAAAAACATTCCTAAAACATGGGACTGTATTGTTCCGTGGGTAAATGACCATTTTCCTACCTTTTTGTGATTTTTTATTTGTTAATATTATGAGTGGCGAGGGTGTGTTCAGTTTGTAAATATGATTTCTCAACAGCGATGTTCCTTTCATGTGTGTGCACTGTCCAAAAGTTTTTCATACGGTAGTTTTCCTTCCTGGGCTTCCTGTACTAAATTTTTATGCCAAGTTTATTCAAAGGCAGTGGTTGAAGTTGAGTTATGTCATTCTTTATCGTTTTAATATAGTAATGTGAGCGATGACAGCAGGCAGTTGGTGTTGTTCTGTTATTGCCCGTAAAAAACTTGCATTCTCTATTCTCTGAGGTGACATATGACGTAATATTATTATATATATATGTATATATATATATATATAATAATTATAATACAAAAGGACATTTTCTCGCGGTTCAGAGGGAAAGGCGTTAAATTAGAAAGGAATGAGATTCAAGATGTGTGAGTCAGTTAAGTGAGTGAATGGAAGGAGCAAGTGCACAGCAATTATCTCCCACCTTTTATTAAGGTTTAAAAGAAAGAGTTAATTCTTTCTATATACTACTTATTCATACAAGTAGACTTTGTGTTTGAACAGACCCTATGGCTTCCTCCCAAAATGCTACGGAGTTTGTGGCAATAATTTTTTTTTTATAAAACACTAACCTGATATATAGCACCAGGTAGTGAACACTTCAAAGACTACCGGAAAGTCAATGGACGTACTTACTTCAACCAAATCATCGACTCCTTATCATCCATGTTATCAGAGCATAATGTACAGTGAAGGAACATGCAGTCACAACGCGTGCTTTTGCTTTTTTGTGGCGGGTATGTAGTTTTTTACTCGAGGATTGGAAAGGCTCTGATGCGCCCTTGAAGCACTCAACATTAATAATACATGCACAGTGTTGGCTGTTGGTACGCATTTTTTTCATATGCTATTGTTGGTGTCAACTTGAAAAAAAGGAGTTTGTAGGAACTCAGCCGGCGCATCATCAGCAATTGTGTATCGTAGGTGGTGTGTGTAACTCCGTTCGAAAAGAATCGGAATTTAGCAGGAAATGAGCGTAGAGAACACAAGAGAGAAGCGGATGTTTTATTCAGACTCCATGTTATCTCAAGCTTACGTGCGCTTTTAAATTCTTTATGTAAGTACGAACAGGGATTTGTGTGTGTGTGTAAATCCACCACCACTCCAAACGACCAAACTCTCTGTCAACGGTAGGGCAACAACTACAAAATTCAGGACATTATGTGAGGATGTAATGATGACACAAATCAAGTTTTTGATAACCACGGAGTTAAAATTCTCCCAAGCTTATCATTATATGATGGAGCAAATAATCATCTCCATATTTACAAGTGTTATGTGTGTCGTTTGAAAAAATTACTGGTGCTTTTTTAAATACCCTTCCCACAAGAAGTAAAAATCAGCTAGTTCACTCCTTGCAAGCCATAGTCATAATCAGTTATTATTTAGCCAGCAAAGAGACTGTGTAATTCTGTTTTAGTCAATTATTCTCATTGCAGCAGTTACTCAATAAACATTATTATTCAATTTTTTCTCCGAAGTTTACTCATCATTACAGACTTTTGAAAAACTTTGTATTTCAAGTGCACCTGCTTTGCTTTTGTATGCACAATGCACAATCACTTTTATTGCCTTGTGACATTCTTCGACTTTCGCCGGGATGGCGATACTCATTGGTTCTGAAACTGTTATTAAATAGGATTAAAATCTTCCCCTTTTGGCAGAAGTCTTAAAGTTCATTTATTGACTCCTTTGGCAATAGAAAACTCCCACCTGCGATTCTTGTAATGGTTACTCTCTACGTGGCGAACATGTGGGAACGCACCATATTGTAAAATTGCGTTTGTGTATATGCACATAATGTGGTGTAATGAGAAAAAATACTGGGCGGAGTGAAACGATTTTTCTTCTCTCGCTCTGTTGAAAGCCATATTTTCTTGAGAAAAAAGCGTTTTTCTTTTCAACTATACCATCATGTCGAGTATTTACTTGAATCACAGTAATTTGAACGGCCTCAAAATGAATCAGGAGCCAAGGTATGTGTTCTTATATTTTCTCACGTGCAATTTCATAGTATGCGTACAACATGATGATGTGCAGGCTTTTTGTGTGGAACAATAATAGTAGTAAGTACCTATGTTACTGTACCTTATGTGTAGCACACCCCCGAGTTTAATGAGAACATTGGGGGTTCAAGGGGACAGTTGTGATGTAGATTTTCTGGGTCAAAATAATGAACTTACGCGAGAAAAGGCTTGGGGTATTAGTTGATACGGTTATAGCGAAAATAATAATTACTATATTAACCAAAGGATTTAGGGTGAAACAATGAAATCATAATTATTTCCAACTCTGGCTACACGAGGATTACGATATTTATTATTGACATGTTTCATGTAATATAGAAATAATAATTACTCATGCGTTTCCCAGGTCCAATATTATTACGATAGCTAGATATTAGATGTACAGATATAGATATGTGCCAGCACGTCAAAATTTACGAATTAACCACATCATAAATGGCCAGTCATTTATCGACGCATGGATCAGATGCCAATGGTTGACAAAGTAATAATTCACAGATGAAGTTCAAATTTCTGTAAATGTATTACATTGTAAAGGTGGCGGCCGGCGGCCGTTACAAAGCATTGTGTAGTGAGTCGAACACGACATTATCAAACGGGGAAACCAAACATTACTACAATAAACGATCAAAAGATATTACATGTACAAGGTTCATGATTAAAGGTCCTTTTCCTGTGATTTCCCGGCATTTTAGAAAGCAAAGGAAATCAAAAGACAGACGTCAAAGCGTGTTTTTGTGTTCGTCTTCACGCTCGGCTGTTTGTGGAAGCACAAAGATTCAAACAACTCATAGTTTCCGTTTGTTTTCCTTTAAAAAAAAGTTCTTTAAAAATTACTTGTTTGCGCCTCGGAATAATTTTGATGGAATATTCTCCACTCATGCTAATCTATATAGGTTTTTGTAGCAATTAATGTGAACGATAAAATCATCATTTAATGGTATTTTTGCATAGTAATGGCTTTATCTTGATTATAAATGCACACTTATTTTTTCCCGACAGGATGTCTTCTCTGCCAATTGTTGTGTTCTTTCAGATTTAGGTATGCTCTTTAAAGAGTCGCCATCATCTCTCAACAGCTTAATAATACACCTCGGAAGAAGTAAATCTTGTAAAAGCTAATGTGATGTGCATGGTTGAAGTGAAGTTCATTTGTTTTCTCTCTCTCTCTCTCTCTCTCTCTCTCTGTTTTATTCTTTCTTGTTTTCTTTCAAAACTTTAGTAGTCGCATGTACAAAGTAATATAAGCAAGGTAACATGGCTTTTTTGCGTTTTTGAACAGGTACTCATGCACATGACACAGAATATATAATTACATTTGCATGGTAATGTCCAATAATATTCCTTGTACACTATGCCTATACTCATCCTCTGCAGGGTATTATATAACCTTTTTCACCTCTCCCTCAAGCACAAACTACGGGAATTGTGAGTACTACTTTAGAGACCGGTAAATACAATTGTGAATAATATATTTTGTTTTTTGGCGAAATTTTTTAAAAAGCTTTTAGCCTCTAGTCCAATTAACGTTATTTAACTTTAGGGACTAAATAGACCGTTTTGGTGATTGGATTTTTTTTTTTTTTTTACATTTGTGAGGCTACAGTATCTGCTCTTTCTCCATTTGGGAAGTTTCAATCCAATATGGACTTTTCTGGCTCAGCGAGTTTTCGCTGCTTTGTACCCTTTACATGCTTAAGCACTTAAAGAGATTTCCCATTATCGTCCGGCTTTAGTAATAGACGCTGAAAGTAAATAGCTGAATGCGTGAAAAAACTGAATGCTTCGAAATTTTGTCTGCATAGTGTAGTTCGAAAGTGTACTGGGGGAGAAATAGTTTCTTACTTCCACTCTCTTTATTGCCTTGCGTGGGAAACGGGCACCGGATAATTCGTATTTTAGTATACACACTACGCAGTACACTCAAAAATAAGTTCATATTCTCTAGGGCAGTAAACTTTACATCAATGATTCGGGATTCGGTATAGGGACAAATCCAGTCGAGTAATAATCCTCTGTCGTTTGTGAGTACGAATGCCTTTGAGCGTATTAATAATGGAAATTGTCAATGGAGGGAGGACGCAACCGATACTATTGTTGCAAGTTGTGCGAGTCCGGCAATGAAACAATAGTGACCTTTTCTGTTTTTCTCCCAAGAATATTTTAGAAGAATACTTTCAGCTTTCTGTTATAGGAATTGCTTTTTGTTTTCAGTGAATATGTGTACATATAATATATGTATACATATCTAATATCTATATTGCATGCTTAGACTGCCTTGCCATTTTAAATTTTAAAATCCTTTCTTGTACCTCTCCCGAAAGTTTTCGGTGAGTACCATGACAGTGTTTCTACCGTTACCTACACACTTGCCGGGTGGGTTGTTAATATGTACTGGAAGTGCACATACATACATATCTACTTAGTACTCGCTGTATCACTGCCGTTACTTAATTCTCCTGTTTCAATTTTGCTTGAATAATTTTTATGTGCAAAAATTCTTTTGAATAGGTATGTTCAAGTACTCACAAGTGGATGTTACTCGTATATGTAAAACGTATATTGCATATGTTGGTACAGCACATACACTACTATTATTATTGCCCGTTGGTCGTTGCATTCGCCAATTTCATGTGTATATTATATATCTGTTCCTTTGATGTAAACAGTTTTTTTTATTTGACGATTTTATAGTTTATGGCTTCAAGTTTTTTTTTTTCACTTTTCGCTTTTGTGTAGTAATGTCTTTCTCTCTCGTACTGTCTTGCTCTTCCTCCATGTATTTTTGTCAGTCACAGTGTCTGTCTGAGACTGCCTGCTTGTCTCACTGGTTATTATTGTCAGTCAAATGAGAATCGATCCAAGGGTGTATAAAAGTACAATGAACGAACACGCATTTATGTATATGGGTAGCGAGCTTCTTTTTATCTCGGGCCAGTGACGTTGTTAAAAATTGTATTATTATTATTATAGTAGTAGTAGTGGTAGTACTTTTTACGTGTGTGCAGAACGTGCAGTTGGTCTTAATGGTACTTGTAATAGTTGGACGATGCAATAATACTACGACTACTTTATACTCTGTGCTCTTCAAAGACGGCTTGTTACTACTACAATGTTGTGGTAGAATGGGATTTTATACTGTATGCAAAGTACGGTGTAAGTTTGTCTGTACTACTGTCCGGCGAAGAAGAGACACGAAGGGGGGACAGTTTCTTGAAACCACTTGAGCCAGTGCAGTATTTTCAGCCAATGTTCCCTTCCTTAGAACATGTAAGCACTTAATTGGCAAGGAGTTTATACTGTGATTACGGCTACACTGCCCAAGCTCTATTGTAGCATTTTCCATCCCCGCATATACAGAGAGAGAGAGAGAGAAACACGAATGTGTTCACTGTTACACGTGCATAAAAAGGCCTCTTTCGTAGATATGTACATCTTTGCAAGTTTTTCCCCTTTTTTGTACATGCTCTCAAGCTCAGCTTTTACTCCATGGGGTGGAGTATTATTATTATTGTGAATATCCTGCTCATGTTATAAACATATGCGGGCTACAGATGAGGGAGGGACCCTATATACACATTCCATGTATATATGTAGAGAGGTATGAGAACCGCAAAGACGAGTTAATACAGGCTACTAATACTACTACTACTGCTTCTCCACTAAAATATGCAAAACGTACAGGAGATTTTGTATTACTTTATCTGTCGTGTTTATAAAGATACTGTCGGTGCGTACATACATGTGTGAAATGTTTGTGTTGGAATACGTGGTACATGGCATGTAATAACACTTGTGTTTTATAGGATAGAAGGGAGTGGGCAGCAGTAAGAAAATGGGCATATCTTTTTTCTTCATTCTTCTTCTCTTCTTCAGCTTCATCTTCTCGACTTTCTCTCGCAAGCAAAGAGCCTTTGGGCTAAACATGTAATAAGTGGATGTAGTATACATAGACACAAGTATATCTATATAGTTGACTCACCTTGCGTTGATTTTCACTGAAGAGTAAGATGGGATTTTTGTTTGTCGAATCCGTCCATTAGACGTTTCTTGTCTTTCCTACAATGCATACGTATGTAATGCACTAAACAATATGGCAAATAAATATGGCAATAAACAATCATATGGTTGCTAAAGTATAGATGTTTCATCATCATCACAGTCTGAATCTTCTTCTCTTATATTATTATATGGTCTTTTTCACTGAACCTTTACCAAGCACTAGAAGATAATATGAGCTATATAGAATATTATTGAATGTGGCTCATGCTTGTGTTGTGAAGAAAAAATAAGATTTTTCCAAAAACCTTTTTCACTTAGCCATTACTGGTAAAAGAAAACCTGGTGTCAGTGTAATACAATACCAGGGGGACGTTTTAGTCAGTTTTATGTACACTACACATATCTAGATGGTAATAAAAAATGCTTCATATTTGGTTTTGGATTCCCCGTCTCCCCGACCCCTTGCCGTTTGTTGCAAAATCTTGTCAGGATCAGCATAAAGGGAAGTCGCTTAAAAAAATTCGATTCGCTTAATGCCTTCTTCAAACTTTGTATGAAGTAGAGTGTGATTTTTATGTGATTATTTTACTGCACTGATTACACGAAGGGTGGTTGGTGGTGAGATGATGGCAGTGGTCTGTGTGTATGTAGTTGTACATATATTTTAAGAAAAGCCGCATCATACAACAATCACCCTGTACATTTACACAGGATGTGCTGCCGGCCACTGCTTGCTTCACGTGGAATGCAAAAGATGTGGTGTTGAGGATCAGATAAAGTAACTTAAATATTCAGCAGTGACTTTAAAGAAGGTATTATTCCATGTACTGAGCCGAAGAGCTCTTTTCTTCTTCTTCTTTTTTTTTTATTACGAAGGAGATGATTTCCGGTCACAGGGCTTTTATTCTTTACAAATCTGAATACGGCTTCCGTCTGTGTTAATCCCTGTCGTCAGAATGAGTAGCGTGTGGAAGCTTTTTGGTTTGCAGATCGATTTTTTCGTAGTCCGTTCAGGAATGTAGTTTATTCTTGATTATGCAGTACATGTTTGTACTCTTTTTATTGTGAAAGTTCATCACTTATAAATATCTTCAACGCCCTTGTAAGTCAAATGTATTAATTTAAAAGACAAATGGATCTAATTTCCTTAAAGGAGTTTGTTTTTTGAGAAATTTGAATTGGATGCAGAACTAAGGAAAGGAAGTTGTCATGTATTTGCTATTTTTTGTGACTGCTAATAAAATGGATTATTATGTGTGCGTATATGCACTTCGTTTTATTGCGCTAAAAGTCGTAAATGTAATATGAGGGTGAGAGTGTTATTGTTATTGTGTTTACTCTCGCGCGTCATTTAAATATTTCAAATTTCGGCAGCAAATGACGGCATTGTCACTATACTTTTTGCCTTTAACTGTTTCTCTTTTGCATTATGAAAGCTCATAAAAAATATAGCAAATACATTGGTGTAAAATTTATAATGTAATTTGTGGGAACGTGTAATGTCTGCTTACGAGCATGGACTGGAGGTTAATTTTTTCATGGACTTCTACTTCTAAGCCGCCGTCATTGAGATAGACGACCAAAGGGAAGACCAAAGACCATGAAATGAAAAGGAAGGACTTAATCCAATTTGTAGTCTGTAACGGAATTTTCAATTTTACTTTCCCCGGGACCATAATGTCGAATTTTTAGGACTTTGAAAACATTAAAGGGGAATAGATAAAAAGATAATAATAAAACTAATAAAAGTCTCAATGGCCTCAAGTTCTTGCTTGTACTTACGGATTGTACTTAACCTATAGTTGCAAGTTGTAATTGTTTTTGTAGGCAGTGTTTGTGAAAAATGCGTTAAACATTCTGCACAAAATTTTATTTCAACGCTTTTGCAATATGCATACATATGTATCTAGGATCTGCGATGCCATTGCCAATGTCAATGAGCGTGAAAAGTGTTCATAGCCCTGTGGAAGTAGGGGAAGTGGAAGGCGTGTGAATGATCAATAATAAAGGTTCATGAAAACTTGAGTAAATAAGACCATTTGTAGTAATAGTTCCCCGTTAAATTGGAAAAGTGTGAAATGAGCTCCTATAATAATATGGGGATCAGCCGAATAGCATCCGCTATTCCAATAAAACTACTTTATCCACGCGAGGTTTCGTGTTCCGTACAAGTTTTCTGTTTCTAACCCAAGAAGACCTCCACTCAAGTACTTGTACTTTAGCAACTCCAATTTACACGTCCAATGAGTCCATAATCACCCCGAATATTGCATGTTTCCAACAGAGTCAAGATATTATTATGTTTGTTAGACTGTAAACATTTTCGCAAATTGCGATTTTATACTTGAACCCACGTTTGTCGAGCAGATGTGTCTGCAGGACTTTATATCTACTATCTACCCGGTACATGGTTGGTGCGAGTAAAGATCAAATTAATTTGCTAGAAACTATGAACAAGGGTTTTTCTGGCAGCAGTTGCTGGTAAATAAATATTTCTATATTTTAAGTAAATGATCGGATGTACATACACACATCCCTTTATGTTCATAATTTGTTTGTCTATTGGGACAAGTTATTTTGGTGTTACCGTGGAAGGTCTACGACTTGCTCGAAGTAGCATCGAACGGCAGGTACAAACTTTGGGAGTAACATGTACGTGAAGGACTACTTACATACCACTAAATGCCTTATGTGTTCCACAGAGTCGGGAAGAGCATTTCTGAAATATGGGTTGAAGCACCATAGTGTTGCCTGAACTGCAAGCACAATTTCCTTAATTGGTATTATTGATTCCCCTCTAAGAGTGTAGTAGTTAAGAACTGGCCGTTGTCATTATTGTTATGCATATTATCAACAAAACAAACGAATGATAATAATTTTCCACCATAATAAGCTTGAAATAACGTTGGTTCTACCTGCTTACGTTGTGTTTCGTCCCCTTTTCTGGGGAGAGACGTGGGTGTGTTTTCACACCATGATGGTGTGCACTGGTTTACTCCGTTCTCTTGTACCTTGTATGCATACTTGCATACAGACTCATTTGTAGTAGGATTGGAAATTCAATTGGTATAGACTCTGAAGATGATGTTTTTAAAGCACGCCGTATAATTACAAGGGTTATAATTTAGGATTGTCTTAGCGAAGAAAGATGCATAACTAGTAATGGAAAATAATAACCTGTTAATATGATTTTTATGCACTATTTCCTCCCCAAACATGAAGAAAAACAGTGGTGATCCTGTGCAGATTCTGAATTTGTATAATTAGTAAAAATACATACACTCTCTATTTTTGCAAACGTGTACTTACCGCACGGGCGTTTCATTTTGCCGACTAGTTTTGATTGCAGAAAAGAGTGTAGTTTAGTGAATGTATGTAATTTCAATTCTTCTCTTGATTTAACAACTTTGCTCGGTTGTTGAATGGTCTAAGACGAGTAGTTCAAGGGCTTTTTTATTCCACGCCAAATTAATTTTTATAGCAATAATATGGCCATATTTAAATACTTATCACTTTGGGGGCGTATATGACATGTATACATATTTACATATGTATTATGTATGCTTTTGGACTTCGCAATAATAATAATGAAGATGTTACAGTAGCACTTTCCATCATATTTGTTTCTCGCCCTGTTGATTTCTATCTGCATGTGGTGCTTCATGTGTGCATGTGGATCAAGTGGATTGTTCTGTGGATGAGCAACTGTCAGAGTAGAACATTGAAAAATGCAACTTTGAGGGGAAAAGTGCTTGCCCTAATATAATATTTTAGTTTTGTTTCAAGGAAAATTAAAGAATGTGCAGTATGCTGATTTGCGTATTGGCGGAGTTAGCTACACAATTGTCCTCGATCATTCATTCTTCTTAATGCTTCTTAATGCTGTAACAGCCACATAATTTTTTTCAAATTCTCCCAGCCATTGTAACTCACTCATCATCAGATTGCTTATAATTACATTTGCATCGGGATATACATATTCATCTAGCACACTTTAGCATCAGCTACATGAGCAAACAAAGAGATCGGAGTTAGTCGGTTGCAGAGCCAGTGTGAAAGCAAGATCTCATTTATAGAAAAGAATGGTAAAAAACGATACGCAGAGTAAGCATAGAAACCTTGAAGTCCGCATGTATAGTTTTTTCTTGGAAACGTATTTGGTTGTTTGCAATGCCTATTACATTGCCGGTCATCAGTAAATTTCAAAGAGCTGGATAGGCTGCCAGATATGAAATAAAGTGGTAGGGCCCGGTTACACCATACATTGACGTTCAAAGCTCATCGTGGCACTTTTTATGATTTTGTGGTGAACTTGAGAGATGATTTTTTTAAAAACTTTACTAATTTGTTTTCTTTGTTTACAGAGAATCATTATGGTATTCGAAATGGACCGGCGAGGAGGTCGTGTTACCGGAGGAGGAACAAAAGTTTCACAAATTGCCAACATTTTCCAAAATAATCTCATTCGGACAGACCACTTGGAGTCATCAACCAAGATGCCAGCAATTAAAAAAGAGCCAGAACCATCTCCAGTTGCAGTGATAACCACGACGATTCCCGCGCCTGATACCTCTAGTAAGCAAGACAGTCATTCCAATCGTTTCAACAGTGCCCGAGCTTTGTTTGAAAAGCTTGGTACTGAAGAAACACAAAAAGCTACTTCTGTAGCACCTGTTGGTGCCAGTTTCGCAGTCAATAGGGGGGGATTGGGGAAGTTGGGCAAATCTGTGGATTCTGCCGGGGCGGGTGACCCACCGTCCTCTTCGCATAATACAGTGTCTTCTAAATTAAGTAGTGGTGGTAGTAGTACCCCTCCTGCCAGTATGAGTAAGAGTAACGGCAGCACAATTATCCACCCTCCAATGCAAAGGAGTGGGACATTCGAAAGAACCAATGACGAGACAGACCGGCACAGAAATAGTCATAAAACTCAGGAGTCAGGTGTTCATGCAAACGGTGTGAATCGTCAGAAGACGTCCTCCGATGTTGTAGCAAACAACGATGAACCAAAGAAAGAAGTGACGCCAGTGAAAACTCCAGTGCGACAAGTTGACAAGAACAAAAAGCCGGTGGTGGCAGATAAACCGGCTTTAATTAAACCAAGCAGTCTAGTTGATAACAAGACGAAGCTGAATGGAAGAGAACTGATAGAGAAGCAAAAAAATTGGATTTCCCATTTTGCTGCCCCTCCCCCAAAGAAACCGGGCTCCCCGGAAAAGGCCCAAAAGGGTTTCGCGGTTCAGCCTAAGCCCTTGGAAATTGATGCCGCTAGTAACAGTCCAAAATCTTCTCCTTTAAGTAGCCCTTCCAAAACTGTAAGTAGTCCGACGGTAGTTGGGGGATTTTCTAAAAGTGAAACTTCAACCATTGATTCATTTTCCACCATCACTACTACTAGCAGTATTGGAAGTAATTCAAGAAAAGAGGTGGATAGCACCGGCGACAACAAACCTTTCATTCATAATGTGCTCTCCAACCGCACGTCAGGAGTAAGTCCTGCAACAACTAAGTCAGAGGTTCATACTCCTTCCTCTGTAGCCAGCCCAACAAACTCATCAGTAATCGGGAGTAACAAAGGAACAGATGCCAAACAGGCCTTTTTCTCAGCCACATCTGAGCAACATGTCACAAGACGAACGGATTCGGAAATCGCCGTTTCATACGCTTCTGTCCAATTATCAAGGGACAGAAATAAAATTTTAGAAGACGACATTAAGCTAGGCAAGTCCAATGATAATTCCAAACGTCTTTCAGATACAATTGAAAGTGAGAACTTTATCGAAAAACTTCAAAACTTAAAAAGTTCAAAACTCCGGGATGACTCACCCTCACAAATAAAATCACTGGATGGAGTCGACATAAGTTCAAAGGCTGCCACCACTGACAATATTGCACCAACGAGTCATTTAGATGTACAGAAGAAAATCAGCAGTGCACAGAGTGACACATCCCTTAGTAATTATGATGTTACCACCTCAGATGGTAATTTATCCATTTCCCAAAGTAAATCCTCCCTCTTGGGAATCGATGATCAAACGAGTAGTACCAGTGAGTCCACCTCTGATCCCACGTCCATCTCCTCCTCCCAAATAACAATTATTGAGAAATCTGTATCTACGGCCCGGCCCAATGGGTCATCCCCCAGTGGCAGTAGTGACACAAGTAACAAGGACCACAGGGAGTTGGATCAGCACTCAAATAATGCACTTGACATTGAGGAGGCCTGTGTAGATGACAGCCTCAGTGTTATAAGCAACGTGTCCAGCAATGTAGATCTCCAAGTTTCTATTGAAGAATACCGTGAGTCGGAAGAAATCGAAGTGAGGAAAGAGACTGCCGTGTCTGTTAAAGCAGATAGAACAAAAGAGGACTCGTCTTTATGGAACGTCCGTAACCACCAAAATTCTGGCCTGGTTTCTTCGGTTAAGGTGAGCAAGTTGTATATGCCCAGGGAAACTTCTGTGAACATTCTCACATTTTCCCTCTATTTAATAGTTATAATGAATGATAAGGTGATAGCATCTAACGTTAGTGAAAAATAATAGATTGCGTACAGAAACGCAATCACGTCGTATTTTGAATTAACTAAACGTTGTTTTGTGACCTTTATTTATACCTTGCCTATGGCATGTTTTCCAACTCCTAAGCTCGTCTGGTGCCTTTTTTATTTTATTTTTGAACTTTGAAAATTCCACCTGAGGAGGCTTACAGAGAATAGAATTACGGCTGCGTACATATTTCCTTTCTCCGTAAAACAAAAATACATACGATGTTCCCAGGCCTTAGACTTGTGCGTTTCGTTAATTCTTTTGCCGCTCCACCCCGTAATAAGAATAACAAGTATATATGTGGGGAAATGGTAACGAGGAAACGGTACAATTGCGTATACACTACTGCTTGTTTTGTGTAGGTATTATTAAATCCTTTCCTTTAATTCCTCTTCCTCACGTGTTAATAATAATGTTCTTCCCCTTTCCGCCAGCCAGCCTTTTCTTTCCGTACAGGAATCGTTGAAGAGAGGGAAATAGTCGAGTCGAATACCGTGCCCGGAGTGTAGCTCCGCACTAATTTCACTGTGTTGAGCCTTTTTAAATATTTGCCTTTTGCCACGCAAAGTATCAAAAGTGAATCTTTTCTTCCTTTCTATATCTCTGCGTCTCCCTCTCTTCTCGTGCTTGTGATCTTGGGTTTGCGTGAAACTTATAGAAAGATTACTCCTTAATTTATTTCCCCTAGGACTGCTTCTCATACAAAACCCGTGTGTACTTGATATGTATAACTCTCAAAAAATTTAAATGACATGTGTGAGCGCGAGAAAATGTATTGGAAGTGAGCCACTATACGGGTTTATTTTCAGCCTTTATACCCACACTCAAGCGTATGTGATGATACACAAAAAATTTGTACTTAGTCACAAACCATAACTTAGAGACGCATATATCGTGACTCCGGGGAGTTTTTATTATTTGAACTATTTTACATTGCTAAATTCTCATTTGTATACAAATTGATTTTTTGGTGAGAAAGATTTTCATAAGTGGTGGAGTTTTTTGTAAATATAGATTTTTGTTTCTTATTGCTCTTTACTCACGATCGCAGTGTTTTCGATTCAACGTGTGCAGCTGTCTCCACACCAATGTATATAGTTCTCAGCTGTATGAAGCATTTCCAGTGAAGTGAAATTCGAAATGTAGAGAGTGGAGGAGACGTGCATAGTAATCCTTTACTACATGATATATTGTGCACATAAATGGAATTTTGTCAATAACTTTATTAATGTAGAATGTCATGTCTTTTACCCCTGGTGTCAGCATCAATGTACCTATGTGTAATTTCATGTGACTTAATGTGCATTCTTATTTGCATTAATAAATTATTAACTTCGAGTAGTTAAGACACTATGTTTTAATTTGATACTAACAGGCGGAATCTTCAAGTCGAGTGGAGACAAAACAGTTGAATTCTTCCCGTGGGGGAGAAGGTTTCCATCCGGAGAACAACTTTGGGCCTCATAATGAAGTGAAGACCTCACATATAAATTCCAAGTAAGTGGTAATTTAATAGCGTGAAAAACGTTTATTAGTTATTTTTGTCATTGTTTTGCCTCTTGCGTGACGCGTCTATAAATGTCAGGAGCAGGGGCCCAAGTTTCCAGTGAATTTGTTGGGATTTTATATTTAAAATAATGATCTTTTTTTGTCTTGAAATTTGTAAAGATGTCCAGGAAATAAATACATTGCCTGCTTCGTTACAGATCTTCTCACAATATTGCACCATCAGTGCCGGAGCCGGAGAGTCGAGTAATTAACTTGAGTAACTCTTCCAGCCTAAATGAGCCCATTGAGTCGTACACGGACGACGAGACTCCGAGAAATGATTCTCTCGTGGGCAAGGAAAAGTCAACTCCCAAAGTTACTGATGTCTCGAAAGTGAGTGATGGTCGTAACTCCATGGATGAAAGTACAGTGAGTATTAATAACACCACCGACGCTGCAGTAACTTCTGTTTCCGAAAGTTTCACCGGAGATTCGTCATCCGTCATGAGTCCAACCACATTTTTAGTGGAATCGGGAAAGGAGGTACCTGCTGTTTATTTTTATTTTAGCAATAATAATGATAGAGCGGATTTGACGTAATATATTATTTTCCACATTTACAGGTGTACTACGAAAATGGGGTTCACTACCTGGAGGACGGCCATTACTGGGTCGAAGTTCCTGGTATATGTGAATCCGATGAAGATGAAGATTATTTTGATACAAATATAGTAAAGAAGACACCAATGCGAGTCCGCTTCAGTACGGATCCAATGAAAGTAAGCGTTGGAATGATATTAAAGATATTAATATACTTTGGAAGTATTGTTGCGTAATTCCATGCCGAGGAGATTGGGATGCTGTAATCATCAATTTGATTCTGGTTTCAAGGTCTTCACAACCTTTTCTGTAATGGATTACGACCGACGGAATGAAGATGTGGACCCAGTGGCAGCTTCAGCGGAATACGAACTGGAGAAGCGAGTGGAAAAAATGGAAGTTTTTCCGGTGGAACTTATCAAAGGCCCTGATGGCTTAGGATTGAGCATAATAGGGATGGGTGTAGGAGCTGATGCTGGCTTAGAAAAATTAGGCATTTTCGTCAAAACCATTACCGAAGGTGGAGCAGCTGCTCGGGACAGACGAATACAGGTATGTGTGCCATTTGTTTTATAATGTTGATATAATTATTTGTTTTATACCGTGTGTCACTACATTGTTTCTTGAAATACGATAACCTATGTATGTATTTTTCTTGTACAGGTAAATGACCAGATTATTGAAGTCGATGGAAAGAGTTTAGTCGGAGTTACGCAAGCTTATGCCGCTTCCGTGCTGCGGAACACGAGTGGTCTAGTCAAATTTTTAATTGGAAGAGAAAAAGATCCTGAAAATAGCGAAGTTGCCCAGCTTATACGACAGTCCTTGCAGGTTAGAAATACCTTCACAGCTAGTTTAATGAACGAATATGGATGGTGCAAAATATAGAGACGTTGATAAATGTAAATGATATACAGGCCGACAGAGAGAGGGACGAGAGGCGCAAAATGTTGGAACAACAACAGCAGCAAACATTTTATTCGCCACGCGGTCCTCCACCCCCACCTCCGCTTGAAGACCATGTAAACAATAAATCATTGCATGGTCATGACAAAAGTTACGAAATTACAAAAGAGGAGGTAGAACACTTGAAGTTAAAGCTCGAAGATGCATTGACGAGATCGTTAGCTGCAGAAAGTGAGGTAGACATTCTGAAGGCACGTTTAATGGAATTGGAGTCAAAAGTAGTGGAAACAGGAACCTACGACGATAAAATAAAGGAGCTTAACGAAAGGCTTTCCGAGTCAGAAGAAGCCATGAAAAATGCTCAAATGGAAGTATCAACCTATCAGACGTTGCTACAAGATTCGCAGGTACATATATACACTCATTTATTGACGAATGTGTCTGTTTTTTCAAAGCTAACTCAATAATGTATGCGTTTTGGCAGGGTCAGTACTGTGAGTTAGAAAAGAAGTATCGTCGTGTAAAACAAATTGTCCGGCAACTTCAAGATCGTGAAAAGGATATGACCAACAGGCAGGAATTCCAGATGCAGAAAATTCAAGAGCGGGATCTAGAATATCACGACTTACTAACTTCTTTAAAGGAGCGGGTACGTTGACAAGCTGTACAAAGTCGATACATTAAAAAAATTAATTTCAAATAGGAAGCGTTTCAATATATTTGTTATTTGTTAGGTCCTACAATTGGAGCAAGAACTTTTCGAAACCCAACGTCGCGCGGGATTCACTCCACAACAGTCCTTGTTGCATCACGTGCACTTTCCAACACAACTTCCTTCTGCCCTAACCCTATCTTTGCCACCGTCTTTACCTCCAATGAATTTAGACTTGTCGGACGAGGATTTATCCGAGTCTAGCATTAACGATGCGAAAGATGGGAAGGATCCTAGTGCCAAAGAGGAATTCGATACTGCTGTCCCTCCTCATAGCCTTTTAGATGTATCAGCAGGAAAAGCAAAAGCTGACTTAGCATCTAGAGGGGGTTTAGCTGGACGACAGGCACCAACTTCAGGGAAAAGACCCAGCAGCCAAGCTTCTAATAACAGCTTGGTAAGTTCAATATTGATTTTTATTTTCTCATGTCTTTCACTCCAAGGGTGAGATTCGTGCTATATGTTTTTCTGTTAACAATTGTTATTAACCAACAGGATTTGGACGAGTCAGTGTCCCCGGAAATTATGAGAGACGACTCAAATCACAGCCATTTGAATCCTTATGGTATAAACTCTCCACCTGTATCTCCTGCAAAAACTTATGGCTCAAACATGGTGGGTGCATCACCTGTGCGGGAAGAAATAAGTAATAGTTTCATGAATTCCCAAAATGTGTCAAGCTCTTTCAGCCCACCTTTGTACTCCCAGACGAAACATTCTGTCCAATCCGCAAGCGTTGCTTCCTCCTCAGTTCGTACACTCATGTCTGGTTCGAATTCTGCAAACCAAAAAGTCTCATCTACAAATTACTCTAATGAAATGCTCGCAACGAAGTCTTCAGATAATGAGAGATTTGATTATGTAAGGAAAAATGCTTACATGTACACCGAGAACAAGACTTCTAGTAATAATTCTTATGCCCAACAAAGAAGTGTTGACAACAGTGACAAGGTTATCACGATTGGGGGCATATTGTACAACACTACTCCCACCTCTGCCAATATTCACCACATTTCTCCAAAGCAGTTACAAATGGATAGTTATATGCAACAAAGTTACAGCCAACAAGCCTCACAACGAACGTTACCAGATTTTAATTTGAGGTCAAAGCTGAGCAACAGCAGCGCTGCTATGAGCAGTAATTTCAGTAGTACAATAAAGCCTACTGGTGGGAATCAACCTGAATCTATCCAGTCCATTAGAAGTGTAGACGGTTACACCGGTATAGAGCTTCAGCAGCATCACCAACAAATCCCGCAGGCATTTGTGAATCGTTCATATAGTCCCGAAAGAAATGTTTCTTTATCAATGTCCTCTAGTGATCCCTTTTCCGCGAACAAGCATAGTCACTTCAGTCAATCAGTTGATGCCACAGCAGTGTTTCCATCTCATGCTGTTGCAATGCCGATTACGTCGACCATGCAGCAACATGCGACGTCGACCCACCTCGCTACTGTCGGGCTTCGACCAAGCCACTACCATGCTCCTTCGCCTTTGACTGAACAACTTCGTCAAGTTCTCGCTGATCGGGAGAGGGCGAATCGAGAAGAAGATCACCAAGCCGAAGATGTATGGCAATCCAAAATCGAATCTGAGTCCAGTACCGCCACCAATTCTTTATCCAGTACAATATCAAGTCCAAAGATAGATACGAAACCGTTGCCAGAAAAATGGATGAATATGAGTCCTAACGATTGGACGAATGAACAGGTAACAGTTTACTTTTTTTCTAATTGTGCACGCTGCTTTTTAATGAAAGAGATAAATTCTGGACTTACTAATTCTCTAAAAATGTTTGTAGGACTGTGCCAAACGAAAGTTAAGCATTAAGTAACTCAGTTGTTGCGAATAAATAATTGAATTTTTGTGTATGCACTGGCAATAGAGATTTAATTACGACTTTGGTTATACATTGGACTTTTCTGTAGACATGTACAGGCACAATTACAATAATCCTTTTAGAATGTTTTATCAGAACGGTAATACTCATTTTACTTTCACTCTTGCTTATTCACAGGTTTGCCAATGGTTGTTGTTTATGAACATGGAACATTTGATTCCTCCTTTCATGGACCACAACATTAATGGAGTTCATCTGCTACAAATGGAGTCAAAAGAACTTAAAGCGTTTGGAGTCAACAGTGACGACAAGGTTAAGCTCAAAAAGAAGATTAAAGAAATGAAAGCGCAAGTTGAAAAGGAAAAGAAACAGCAAGAAAAAGAACGAAAGGAACGAGAAAAGTTGCAGAAGCGGGTGGAAAAGGAGAAGAGAGCTAAGAAATAAAATAATTCTAGGTAAAAAACGAAATGATTTGTACGACGTTCTTACGCAAGTGCTTGGACGCTCAGACGGTTCAACCATCCTGGGAAGTTCCAGCCTGTTTTCGTAGAGTGTAATAGATATTATTTGATATTATTAATATTTACATTCGACGAATTTTGAAACGTGAACTCCGTTGACGGGAAAGAAAAAGCATTTTATTCGCGATAAATTTTTACGGGAAGTGATTCAACCACAATTATTGTGAAACACAAGCAAAACGTTTCGTATCTTCACAACAATAGTAATCGTATCGCCTTTACGGAGTTCAATAATTGTATTTACATTTTACTAGGTTTTCGTAAGCTGTAATTTGTTATTGTGAAGGTACGAAATATTACTTAGTTGAATTTGTGACTCTGAATTTGATTTTGTTCACTCGAATTCTTCCAGTGAATTCAGTTTTGCGGCTGTATGTCGACCTAATAGATGCCTCCGTACCAAACGATTCGAAATTGTTTTGTTTAAATTTGATGCGCGAAGATCTACAATCTTGCAGAAAGCTTGTTAGTGAATCAAGAAATATCAAGTATTACAAGCATGCTTTTACATGTCTCCACTTGAAGTTGTGAAAGTCAGGCATATTTTGGCTCAAACTACTTGGTACTCAAGTCTCATAGAGCAAAACATTTTAATGAAAATCGACCACCTAGTTACAAAAATAGGATGTTTTTTTTATTATACATTGTATAAGGCTATTAGAGGAAAGCGTTGTTTCGTGATTTAATCTTTTGTAATTCACAAAAAGTAACTGTAATTTTCTTTGCATAAAAATAACTTCAAGTAATTCTAATTCTTGCTCTCGCATGTGTGGTATTCAGTGTTGTTTGACTTCGATCGCTGACATTTTAATTTGTTGTGTAATTGTTACTCGTTTAGACTACTAGGTTACACGAAAAGAACAAAAGTGTAGAATCTTCGGAATTTTTTATTGTTTTACTGAAAGTAAATTATTTATTTTCTTTTTTTTTCGTCGTATTATTTACGAAGTGGATGTGTGTTTGTATTCGTGTTGAAATTAACATGTCTGACATAATGAAAATTTGTAATAATTAATAGTAATAATAATGATGATGTAATGTTTGCCTTGAATAACTACTTTCAGATACATAATTAGTAAAAAGAAATATGACACCATGTTGCTTAACGTCTAAGTTTGTGTCTACATTTGAATCCAAATGTATGTTTGCCATTTTTATGAATACTATTATGAAGTAATAATAGTAAATATTAATAATAAAACAATTTTCATAAAAAATGCAAAAGAAACTACGGTTGCTACCTTGTAACTTATTCCAGAGTATATAATTTCCAAAATGAACAAGCAATAGGGAGAGTAAGAAACGTTTTTTAAGATATCTGCCTAATGAGACTGAGATGAACCTAATTTTTTAACTGATATAAGTTCCCCATTCTAAAAATTTAATAATCCCAACAGAATAGTATTTAAGCTAAAAACCGAAGCGCAGCTTTTTGTAAGTAATTATTGATGATAAATACTGATTACTGATACTAGTAAGTCAGATAAATTGCTAGAAAGTGTAAATACTGAAAAATATAAGCAGCTTTTTGTAAGTAATTATTGATGATAAATACTGATTACTGATACTAGTAAGTCAGATAACAAATGGCTAGAAAGTGTAAATACTGAAAAATGTAAAAATCACGAAAATGATTGTGACACTATGCTAAAGTCCAATGAAAAATGCCCAGTTTAGTTGAGCTAAAGCATGTTTTAATAATGAAATTGTTTTTTGTTGTTGTTAATTTGTAAAATGTTACTACAGACATGGAGCTTGTGATGGTACGTTTGTCTTCGTATACAAATATTTTTTTTATCCCCTATATAAATAGAACATCCTTCCGTATAAGTTTGTGAACGTTATTAAATGCCCACTCTCTTTTTACGATTGATTGTTACAATACAGTGTGACGATAATCTTGTGTCAAGACTGCTCCAGTTAGTACTTAGATTTAGTATTGGATAATATGGCGTATACATCTTGTATATAACATACATACATATTCACATAAATCTATATCTATATGTAATCTTCGAATGACAAACTCTGTGTATAAAAGAAAGGTTATTTCTACTACACAATAAGTGCCATTTTCAAATCGTGAACAAGTAATTTTGTACTTGTTTCCGCGGAATACAACGTACACAGTTTCTACTTTAATGATGGTTGCTCACCTTTACTGCACTTATTTTTTCGTGTAAAAAGACAGTTGCTTGTGCGTGAAAAAAGGAATACTTAAAAAAAATTTTTTTTTTGCAAATGTACGTTTTGCATCTTCAAGTAACAATGTACTAACTTTCTCTCTTACAATTCATATTCCTATACTTTTGTCATGACGTACTGTTGAGGATATTATACATATGAACAACGGAATGTTTTCTGCTTTTAATGCTACTAATTATTAGACCGGTTTCTCCGGCTCTAGGATGTGTATTTTGCTAGGATGCGATTGGCGGAGTTCATTGTTTAGTATGATAAATTATCCTTTTGAAGATATTCAAGCACAGTGTCATCTGTATGCCTTAATAACCAAAGTGATACCAGAAAAATATATGCCATCTTCCGTTACCCCCTTCGTCCTCCATGGTAGCAACATGAGAAGAAGTGAGAATCTCCAAGTCTTCCAGAGTTTTCACGAAGAACAAGAAAATTGTTTCCTATCTCCAAGATCACTTCCAACATAGTGAGACAGTTCACCATTTATGACTGTTAATTAATGTGGAAACTGATCATTTTTTAAAACAGTTATTTGTATGCATCTGCACTCTTCGCCGCTTTTCTTCCTACAGAGAAAACATATTTTTCGGTTGTACTCGTAGTTTACGTTGAAAAGAGAAGATGGTTTTTATGATTCAAAATATGCAGCTCTCGCAGAGCTCTTCACGCACATTAAAAATAGTAGAGATGCAGTAGAAACAAATGAAGAGTTGAGCATGGGACATTTTTTAACCAAAAAAACACAATGATTTCAAATTAAATCACAAACAAAAACACCTACAGGTATTTCTTTGAAAAAATTGTTTTTATTCGTGTCACAAACATGTAGTAACATGCTTAACATTATTGATACTATAAAATAAATTCACTATATTATATGAAAACTTCTCAATTTTTTTTCTTTCTGCATATTGTTTTTTCACATTCATACTAAGTTCATCTTCATCATCAGTATTCATATTTATTACTATTCAGTATTTTTTTTATGGTTCATTGTCCACATGCGTGTATAATTTTTTTTCAAAATTAATAGGTAAAAACTACAGGTACAAAGTAATAACGCTAGTAAATGTAGTCTTTTCACTACACTGATGTCAATTGACTACCGATTAAGTGATTCCTTATTCATCTTGAAATACGTATATACTATAGACTAGTGGCCATGGAATTTATTTTGGGCTGAAAAATCAGCTGCACAACAATCCATAACGTTTCAGGACTGAGTTTATTGTAGGAAGGGTGAGGGAAATTCACCTCGGACCCTTTACAATTTCCTAGGATGGAGAAACCATTTCAAAATCAATAAAAAGTAAATTTTTCTTCTCGTGACTAGAAGAGAAAGTTCAGGATGTTTTTGCGTCTATTATTATTAATAATTTTTACTCCTTGTGCAAACATACATATTGAAAACTAATTTATACATTTTCTTGTCATCTCGCGTACACTGGATTGCTCCGTTATTGCAACAGCTCCATTTTACACTTAATGTAACGTGTACAAACAGTTTCTGAAAATGTTTTTTTCCTCGTATAATTTTTAATTTTGTACGTAAACCAACTAATGCCTTATGTGTTTCTTCTGAACCAACTTTTTGCTTGTTTGGATTTAAAAATAAAAGAACTTTTATCGTTCCCACCATTTCCGTGTACACTTTTAATGTACAATAATTGCTGCATAAGTACGGACTTTTTACGCGTTTCATTCGTTCCAAGTTAATGTTTGTCCACCGCTGTCTATAAACCTTTTCACCAATTGAAAAACACACATATGTACATACGACAAAGCCAATTACTATTTCTCCGATTTTTACATTATTGTTTTTCAGCTTTTAACTCAAAGGAGCTTAAATTCGCCTCAGATATCATTGGATTTTCTTTATTTTTGTTATCTTTCTCGTGTGCATTAATTAGAATCTTAATATTAATTTGATCTAGATTTAAACATAATCGTATTCTTCCAGTTGGCAAACGGGAGTGGGCAGAGTGAGCACGAGACGAGCGGAGGAGCTTTTTTTGTCAAAATCTATTTGTTGAACTTTTAACCCGAATTTCTAATCAGATCATGAGCGTTTCAGGGAAGAGGAACCTAATTAAAATAGAAAATCGCATATATTGAAATCAGATCTACAGACAAATAAAAAGATTAGAGTTGTTTCCACGCTACGTTAATCCAATTTCTGTGGGAGTTCAGAAGGTCCTAATGACAATGTGTGATCTAATTTACTACTCATAAGAGGCTCTATTTATACATATATAAACATAAATAAATTATTTCCCCACAGGAGGGAATTGGATTAATTTGGCATCATATGCTGAGCCTACATCCTAATGCTATTAAACAATTCGCAATAATTTGTGTTTATAATAGGATAGATTTTGTTCTTGTCTAATTTTGCAGTCCAGAATAAACGTGTTCTGTTTGAAGAAAGCAAAAGCAACTTTCTCCCTCGCACTTTCTCCAAAGAGATACAAAATGTGTCGTGAATGTTATTTTTGTTTTGTTTTTAAAATATCGTCGCTTTGTGTTGGCCAAAGGTATTATTTTCGTTCTACAATCATACTTGGGTTTGTAGGGTATTCGACATACATATGTATAGTATTATAGCTCATCAATGGCGGTAGATAAATAAGCGTAGAATCATCCATTATAGAGACTGGTGCGAGAAGAGCATGTTTTTTATTTAATTTTGTATTAAATGTATGTATAATGACAGCTTCATGTATAGATTTGTGTTCTTATATTTCGTTAAAAAAGAAAAAAAAATCTTTTTTTGTTTTTGAGATGCTGAGTAAAGTTCCTGTCCTTCCTTGTTCCTAATTTTTATCTAATAATAATAATATAGAAACAGTGGGATTTTTGGTTGTGTTTACACAATAACGATTATTACTAAGGTTTTTATTAATATATAACATTTTGTATACAAGAGTTTCACAAGATACATAGAATATATATATTTATATGACATTTTTTATATTATATACATATATAGGTAATTTTATTACTGTCGGTATTTGTTTGATGTCACATCTCCCAAAAAAAATTTTTTTTGAGGAGTAAACATCATCAGTGCGATCATTGTTCGTTTCTCCCGTTTGTTTTCAACTACTCATTTTATAATTAATGTGCTGCTGACTGAGCAGTCACGACGACTAGCCAGAAAGCTAAAAAAAAAGGATTTTTTTTAGCTACGAATGTACACATATACATAATATTGAGACTTACATAAATACAATAATTTACTATTACACTGGGTAATAATGATCACCGCTGAGTCTAAAAAAATTGAATTCTTCAATTTTTTTTACTTTCTCAAAATTTATATAGTACAATATACACAGATATAATAATATACACAGAATATTCACATATTTTATTTTCACTTTCAGATCTGGCGAGATTATGGTAGTATTTTGGTGGTTTCTTTTTTTCTGTTTTTGAAATTGCAAGTAATTATATACATACATATCCATCAATATCGATCATTTCTTCCATTTAAAACAAATCCGAAAAAAAATAAAACGTCTCGCACAATCTTCCTGGAATTTTATTCTTCTAAAAACGCTTCACATTTCCATAGGAAAGGAAATTATTTCCTTTTTGTGATTTACAAGAAACAATTCTTGGAAAGTAAATGCACAAGTGCGAGAAGGATTTCCCTCTTTCCTCCTTCCTTTCCCAATCTAATTATTTCTACACAGATCTGCATTGTTCCTCTATCTCTTTCATAAAGGTATATACTTGTGTAACACAAATTAATATAGTAATAATAATACTAGCGCCATAAAGCACAGAGACTGTGTTTTGTTTATTTCAAAGACACCAAATGAGTATGTATTATCATTACTTTTGTTTTAAAATAAATCCTACAATCTACATTCTTTTCCCTTTTTATGACATTCTTCCCCCTTTCGAGATTTGTCGTTTCAGCTAGTGTATAATTTTAATATTTTTACATGAATCACGTCTTTTTATTCTATCTATTACAATGGGTCACAACAAATATGTGTAGATAGGTGCTCTCATTTTGTTTTCTCTCCCCATAATAAATCCCCTAATAAACGTAGTGTACATTGACCATAAGGAAAAAAACTCGACTAAAAAAAGATTGTACTTACAAACAAAGGCTGCGTGTTTGTGTACATTTATCACACAAAAGTAATTGGATCCTTAAAAAACTAATTCTTTTTTTTAAATATGTGATATTACATGTGTAATAAATAAAAATATATGAGAGAGAAAAAAAAGTTATGAACATAAAATTAAGTTTTTAGTAGGATTTTTTTTGGTGACGTCTTGTTTTTTTCTCCTTCTTGAGATGACATATTTGTTTGAACATATTTGTCCTAACATACTTGTTTTAACAAATATTTTTTTAACATTTTTGTCGAAACATTCGTATACAAACAGATTGCCCATACACAGAGACTACCACACTAAGATTTCATGACATTCATAACAAAGGGTTACATATATGCATACGTACGAGGGGGTTCAAATAATAGTACAGTCAACTCTCTCTAATACGGGCTCCCTCATAACGGTGATATAAAATCCTCCCCATAAAAGCTTTCTCCAATAGTTAACATAGAAAAAATTATGTTCTCCATAACGGTTTTCTCCCTATAACGGTGGTAGACAATCTTCTCCTTAAAAGCTTTCTCCAATTGTTAACACAGAAAAAATTATATTCTCAATACTGTTTTTTTTGTTATAACGGGGAAAATTTGCTGGTTTAAAGGGTATCGTTATAGAGAAAGTCGACTGTAACGGGGGAAATTTGCGGATTTAAGAGGAACCCTTACAGAGAAAGTCGACTGCATATCGCCATTTTTTGTTGTTTTGTGAACGAACATGAAGAAAAACCCATTCCTTCCCTTCCCAGACAAAAATAATAATAATAATAATGACAACAACAACAAAATTGAGTTTTTGCTCGGATTACGAAGGTCATGAGAGGTCACCGACGTCCCATGAAGTAATAGATGGTCTTGATGACTTCGATTCGGAGTCGAGGTGACACCAGAAGGAGTGCCACGGGTTGGACGAGGAATTCACAGTAGACGACGAGGCCACAGAAGAGGGCCGCCCCCGGGGGAAGAGTAGCTCCTTTGAGGCCCACCACAAACATGGCGGGGAGGTAGAGGAGGAGATGACCCACACTCACAGCATAGGAGGCTATAGCTCTCTTTGCAGGACCAGTCTTACCCTTGGGTCGGAAATGTTTGACACGGGTTCTTGGCCGGGATTTCTTTACCATCCGAACTTGAAGGACATTATTATTGTCGGGTCCTCCTCCTCCTCCTCCTCCACCTCCGCCCTTCCCCATGAAATTCACATTCCGAACACCACCACCACCACTGCTACTACTACTACTATTATTATTATTACCTTCCCCTGGATGATTCTCATTGGGAGCAATTTGCTCACTACTACTATTATTATTGATACTACTACTACTACTAATCCCCTCCGCCGCAATGGAAATGGCATTGGGATCTATGGAGAAATTGTATTCGGATTCAGACTGATGATGATGATTATTTTGAGGCGGAGGACGACCATGTGATCGACTTCCAGGTGGGGGATGAAGATGAGGAGGATTTCCCACGGAGATTTCCACAGCCTCCACACGACTAGGTCTTGACTGGAGAACTTCTATACTGTCACTACTACCACAGGTGGAGCTTCGGTTCTCGATGATGACCCCAATTGTAGAATTCTTTTGACCCGATTTGGTCATCCCACCATGACCCGTACTGGGGACGCTCACGGTATTGTCTAATGGCCAGGAATAGAGGGAGAGAGGGACCATGATCTTCCTCTCATTGTCATTATTCTTCCGATTACCACCGGACTTTTTCGTGTCCAGGATACACTCATTGTAGTGGTAGAGTTGAGTGTCCGTGGAGTCTTTGGTGGGGAGGACGTGACAGTCGTCCAGCTCACAGGTGACGTCCTTGAAGAGGACATCATCTTCCACCATCGTCGTCGTCCCCCCATCCAATGTGGTACTTGCATTATTGGACTTAATCACAAGATTGGACGTAAACAATTCTTTGTCACTGGCTGTCAATAACGTCCCTTTGGGATGATTGGAGCGGACGACGGATTCGTACATGGTCATGCTATTGAAATGATTATTATTATGACTCGTGTTATTCCGATGCTTTGCCAGTCCAATGTCTGCTTGATCAAAGGATTTTGATTGGGCAAATAAGAATCCTCGACGGACAGGTGGTTGGGGGAGGAGGATTGGGGGAGGAGGAGGAGGGACTTCAAGGCCTCCCGACTGCTGCTCCTGTCCTGGTAGTGGTAGCTTCTGTTGTGACTGTCGTAATTGTTGAGCCAACTGAGTTTGGGATGTCATGGAACCGTCAAAGGACACGGAATGAGTGAGTTTCCGTACGGAAAAGTCCGAGGATCCATCATCCTCCGTTAGGCGGTCGTAGTCATTGATGTTCGTGTCACTGGAATTTTGGGGGAATGATGAGGAGTCGTAGGACATTTGATTGGAGCGAGCTACGATTGACGTTAAGTTTGATGGACAATACGCCGCCGCACTCTCACTCCATACCCGGCGGTGGGTGAGCTTGGAGCTGGGCGCAAATATTGGAGGCTTGGAAGCACTGTACTGATCACTTAGAGCTCGTCGGTGACGACCTTTCTCACTGGAAATTACGAAAACAAACAAAATGCAAAGTTACAATTAGAAAACAATATATTGAAAACCATTAAATCCATTGACAATTATTAAATTCTAAAAAAACAATCATTCAAGACCATTAAATTCCAGAAAAATGCATAGACCGTCCTTAAATTCAACAACAAATCGTTCAGAACCGTTAAATTCCAGATGAATCATAGACTGTCCTTGAATTCAAAAACAAATCTTTGAAAACTATTAAATTCCTGAAGAATTCATTGAGAATCCTTAAATTCCAAAACAAATCGTTCAAAATCATTAAATTCCAGATGAATTTATGTACCGTCCTTGAATTCAAAAACCAATCGTTGAAAACCATTAAATTCCAGAAGAATTCATTGACAATCCTTAAATTCCAAAACAAATCGTTCGAAACTAGGTATATAATTTCAGAAGAATTCTGCCAGTCATTTAATTCCAAAAAGTCTTTCCAAACCATTTGTCAGATAAAATACATACATTTAATACCATTAAATATGATAGAAAATGTATTTGATAAAGTCAATTTGTCAGCCAAATATACAGATATAACCATGAACTGTCGGGAAAATGCGTTGATATCAATTTTCATACCGCAAGTCAAGCCGCCATTTAAATTTAAAGAAATGCTTTAAGGTCATTTGTAAAACAAAAATACGTTTGGTATAAGTCTCTGAAATTTGATAAAAAATGCAGTTGCAGCCATTTTGGAGTCAAAAATACAATAACAACAATTCAATTTCCGGGGGAAAATGCACTTGAAACAATTAAATTCCAGAGAGCATAGGTATCTACATTATATCAATTTTCATAATAATATGGCCAAAACCATTACATTCTTTAGCAAATATTACAATAAGCAGCTTTAAAACTCCGAAATTGACATTAAATTTAAAAACGTTGCATTTAAAGTTCATTGATTGGCACTTCATTTCTGAAAGAACAGGATTTCACAAAGAGAAAAAGAATCCAGCAATTTCCCTAGTTTCAATTAATTTAAATTCTTCACATTCTTACAGAACGATTCTAGGATTTTCCGGGGAATTGCTTTGTCTTTGGAATGATTCCTTTTAAAGTCGTCAATACCACCACTGCATCTCAATATTGGTTCGTTCCCCGGCTAATTATGGATCCATTATCTGTTCGAAATTTCAATTAACCTCTCCTCTTTCCTCCCAAAAACTTTTTTCCATGCTCATTTCTATATATCTACCGCATAATGTACATGTATGTAACTGTCTCCGAAAAATCTCTTCTTTTGTATCAGAGAGAGAGAGAGCGAGAGAGAGATCCAAAAACGATCAAAGAGAGTCATATGAATCACAATGGAAACTCCGTCACCATTAACTCCCTCTCCTCTAGCTCTGGACTGGAGAATTGACTGGAGAATTGAAAGCTAAAGTTTTTTAATGGTTTAGTAACACAAGTTACACGGGATTATTCGCAGTTCCTTCTTAATCTACCCCCTACAGTGTTCTGGGTGGGGGTGAATGTAATAAAATATAGACGAGCGGAGATGGCTGAAAACACAGGGAAAACTTCATATAATCAATACTTTGCTCGATCACGCTAAAAATTTCACAGGGGTGCTCCCGGATACATAAATTTTTACTGGGTATTTCTCCCTTTCTCTTCCTATTTCTCTCTCTCTTTCTCTACTAAAACAAAAACAGCTGCTAGTAAAAACTTTCTCTCTCTCTCTCTCTCTCTCTCTCTCTCTCTCTCTCTCTCTCTCTCCATACATCCTTACGACAACGACAACATTCATTTGGCAAATGAGGTTCCCTACAAAGCTTTTTTACGTTCTCAGTCCATCACAATCAAAGTTGAGGAGGATTACTCCCCTTTGCAAAATTTATTAGCTTCCTACCTATGAATGCCGCAAAAGTTTTTTTCCTTCACTGTCTGCTTTTAAAACATTTTCCATTTTGTTTTCTCTTTTTCTCTCCCTTTTTTTACTCTCACGTGAGAAATGTTTTCCTTACTTTACTTTCTCCTCCATCACTTTCACGAGTACTTTTCTTTTAAATCAGCTCGTTCTCCAAGTTATTTCTACGGAGATTGGATCCTCTTACACTATTTCTGTCTGGATACCGTACAAATGTTAGGAATAGCGAATAAAAGATTGATTGGAATTTTAATAGACTCTAATTTACCCGGGAAAGTATCCCAAACATTTTGTAGGGTGTAATTCAAGAATTCAGCGGCGTCGTACTTACTTTGACGCAGTAGACAGTGGATAGAAGAAAATACATTCATTAATAAAAAGTTCACGTACAGTACATACACAACGTGTATTTCTTCAATGGACAGTGTAGGAACATTTAAAAAAATGTGAACATTTTTTATTGAGAATCATATGCGTAGTTATGATAGTATCTCTTGACACACTTTAATGGCATCGAACATCCTCCAGTATAAACGAGGATAATTCCCCATTCTAATGCAAAGGAAACGGTTCCACACTCTCCCATTAGAACCCCCCCCAAAAAATACTGTCAAGCTTTTCAAATTACATTTCTGCCTTTAAGACACATTGGGACCACGAAGTTTTTCTTTAAATACATTTGGTTAACATGCTAAACAACCTTTTATTTGAGGTTTGAGGACAAAATTAGTTCGATCGCGTCATAAATTCTTCACCTGAGCAAGAGTTTGGCGGAGAATGGGGAAAGAAGGAAAGGAAACAAATAAGGTGGGAGTATCAATAGAAAATGAGGACATCGTAGAAACACATTATGACAGACTGCCACACACTTTCACTCACCACGACCCCATATTAGTGATGAGGCAGAGGAATTTGTACACCAACAAAAATAAATACACGTACATATGTATATAATACTGACGTGTGAGAAAGTTAACTCACCTTGAGGTGCCGCAGGATTCTAGATCTTCGATCAGATCATCTGGCGTGGGTTCAAAGGGAGTATTATCGCAGAGTTCTGCATACAATTTGGATTCCTTCTCCCTTTTCCTTTTCCGTCGTCTCCGTCGAGCAAAGGCGAGGACGTAGCCGGTTGTGAGACTCACCAATCCGATGCAGTAACCGGCAAAGACGATGATGAAGAAAATTAGAGGAACGTTAGGAATACACAGTGCGAGAGCTGGCTGGAATGTATGACCGAATGTGATAGTTGCTCCGTAAGATCCCATTATCGCCACCACCCAAATCAACACCTGTAAAAACAGAGTCCAAAAGTATTAATATCATAATCTTCGCAAAAATCAGAGAAAATAAAAAGTGAGGTAATCAAATCAAATAATCTATTCAAGAAAAATCTAAACAAATGGAGCGTTTCATAACCCTTTGACGTCCTAATTAATACTTTATACCTGTGACAGGTTTCCGCCACCGGGCTATTTGCCAATCAGTAAAATATTGTCAAGAGGGGATTGCCAAATACTTTAATATTGGGAAAAGGTGGACTTTAATTCCCTCGGTAGGAATATTGACAGAATGCTCGAGGCTATACACATTCGTGCTTGCTCAATATTGGAAGAAAAGGAGGGAAAGCAAATAACAGTATTTACTCAAGCCCGGCATTTCTCACACGATTCCATTATTATATCAGCATCGACAATGACTGGGTTTATATACATTTCTATTCACATACATGAGAAAGGCGAGGCGGGCACGGCCCTATCATTTAAAATTTTTGGAATCAATATTTCTATATATCAATCTAACATGTACATAATACAGATATGTACACGTGTAATACGTCTACGGAATCGCTGTAATTGAATTACAGGGGTTTGTCAATAATATTTGGAAACGAATTACACATTGTGTCCTAAAAAGGACTATCTAACAGGGGAATACCTAACAATGGGACAATCATATGTTTAAAATCTTAAAAAAAAAAAAACGAATACAATAAAAAGAAATGGAAAGAAATGACATGTTTGGAATCAATCAGAAAATTTTCTCGGTGGCTTTCCAGAGTGATGCAAAGACCCCTGCAACGAAATGGGTGGTGTACTATTAAGAAATATAAACTTACCAGGCAGATATTGGTGGTTCGAACGGAAAAAATAGGATATCTCCCGGTTGGCAACCACACGGCTAATACCCTATCGGCCCGATACAGTGCCACCGCCAAAAGATGCATCGTCCAAAGTGATGCCGTTGTTGTACTCACAGCCGCACACACTGTGTCTCCGTAACTCCATTCACCCTGCAGGAGGCAGGTAAAAAAAAATATTAGTGAGAAAGAAAAATATATTTAAATTCTTACGTCCATATGCTCTCCCTTCTCACACTCATACATGTATGTGTAGGCCATAGACAAATCGGGATGAGTCCTAATTGTTCAATATTGAGATTTTTTTATATGAAAAATCCTTAATACCAGTCAACGTCCACCGGTTGTACACATGAAAAACTCTCATTTTGATAAGCGATTTTTTATAGACATTTAGACATGCATATATCGTTGTTCAGGAATGAAAACTGACCAATCAGGGATTCTGTAAGACTTGGTCAGTTTTCACTCTGAAGTGATCATATATGTATTCATTAATTACTCCGAGTGTATACTTTCCCATAAACGGGGAATTGGCTCCCCCAAAATATTTATGTCCCCCCATAAATGTTCATTTGAACTTAATCCCGTTTGTTTCTACAACCTTCATACATGTATACATGTAGCTATTGGTATATGTATGCTTAACATTCCCAGACAGCTCACATCCTAGAAAATCTGTGATGGAGAAGACATTTTCCTGGCTCATACACAAACTCCGTGGCTGGTGGTATATGTCATACTATAGATTTTTTTTCTTCAAAAAATAAAAAATAAAGAAAAATACCAAGTGAAGCAAAACAAAGGGTTATGACATTGGAATTACTACAAGTGCACATCTCATCTCGGAATGTGGGGAGTCGTCCTTTCATATACGATGTTATACTATGTTAAAACATGTTTTCTATTATAGTAGTTCCTCTACAAAAGTCAAAGGGAGAAAGCGGTTTTTCTCATGGATGTTTCACTTTTTTTCTTGGTTCTTGTTTTTTTAGAAGTGGAGACAACGGAATCTTTCCCTCTGAATACAGCTTCGCCCGTACATATTTCATTAGTTTGAGTAAAAAGACCAGCATACATTTTCCTCCTCGCAAAGTCTGTCAAGGCAATGGAGACCTTTCTGTCTCTTTGTTGAGCCACAAAAAGTGCTCCTCTCTCTTTCTCTCTCACAACATGTGGAAAAGGACATAGCTCAGGAATTGAAATTGAAATCTTGTTCCGCACAAATTATAAATTTAATCCTTTCTCTCTCTCTCCGTCATTCCCACCACAACTATAGACTTCCCTCTTACAGTGACACACATATACATTCCGTGTTACAATGTACAGAGCAAAGTGGCGTACGAGTGGAAATAATTAGAAAACCGCTCTCCATGCACTATTTAAAAGGGAGACTCACTACAAAATCCTATGGGTCCCTCTGCTCCCCTTCTGGTTCCCAGTTAAAAGGAGGGCTAGGATTTTACTATTTTATTTCTTTTTACCCAACACACATGAGGAAAGAAAAACTCACTTTCACTCTTGGTTTTATAATTGTATCTATGTTACAAACATGCGTAGGCGGAAAAGACTAATAAAAAACGCCCCCCTCCCCTTTTCCCCCCAAAAAAAGAAGCAATAATACGCTTGGGTCATTTCTCTACATCATGCAAGAACCATGGAAGCCAAAATTCCGTACTCATAATATATTCATGGGACATGAGAAATCTCACATCCAAAAACTTTCCCCTCGCTTCATTTCAAATGTAAATGCGGAGGGAGAGAGAGAGAGAGAGGGAAATACTATTAGTTTTTATTTCCTTTTCTCCCTTTAGTTTTCTCCCCGGGCATCACTTGCCTTATTACACCCAGGAATTTATCCCTGGTGGATTCCCATGAATGTCTAACTTTGTAATAATATTATTAACTGCGTCTTCTTCAAGAAATGGAATCTTTTATTATTTTTTTACAAGGACTTTTCCCATATCCACTTTTTTTTTCGGGGGTAAAAAAAAATCAACGAGATGTACAATTGCTTTTATTGGCTAACGCCTAATTAGCTTTTTAGCTTTTTATGTACCAGGATACATCCAGCTAATTGAGCCCTCCAAAAGATATCTAATGATGCGTCTGTCTTTATTGGGCATCCCACTTTTAAATACTCAAACCAAAAAGAGAATCGATACAGTTCATTAGTAGAATAGGAGAAAGCTTCCATCGTATTCTAACCAGTATTCAATGTACTTTTGGTTTTTATTTTATCAATTGATGACACAGAATGGTGCAGAGAGGTAGATTGGAGAAGTAGAAGAGACGGAAGAGCCGGGAAAAGGAGACGAAAGAGGAGAATGAGAGGAAATGAAGCGGAAAAAAATGGAACAATTGAATGCCCAGAGGGAAAAGGGGAGTAATATACAGTAGATAAAGTGGAGTCGATGGGACGGAAGAAGGACAATTTTGGGGAAGGAAGAGAGGGAAGGACAAGATGTAAAGAAAGAGTGATGATGATGAGAAAGTCTATAGAAATATAATATAATATAATATGTATGTGTGAAAAAAACAATCTTCTTACCTGAACGATTGCGACTAATGGGACGGGTAGGACTAATATAGCGCCGAGGCAATCCGCAATACAAACATGTCGTATGAGGAGAAAATGTACCATTCGTAACTTGAGGCTGTCTCGACTGATATTGGCAATCACGCTTCCGTTTGCGAACACCGCCGCCGTCATTATCACAGCCAGCAGAGTTACCTGAAAAAATTCAACATTTTATTAAATTCCATCCATATCTTCTCGTCACACTGCATACGTACATTATAATATATTACTATTATTTGCTATATGTTAGTATATATTGTGGATATACATCTAGTGAGAGAGAATTATTCTCACTCTCGTTCTCCATCTTTTTCTACCAACTTTTCCGATCCAAAACGGACGATAGCATTTCGACGGGATATACATTAATATGGACTTTCACCGGTATATGCATACACATACATGCCAGTGATTTTATTTAGAATGAACACAGAAGAATCCACTCGTCTGAATGTTTTCAAAACCAAATATGTGTTGTAGAAATGCATAAATGATGCTTTTTTATCGATAAAAATATCTCATTAATGCCGAGTTCGAATTAATAAGGGGTCAAACATGGACAAATTCACGTTTTCGCCTGAATTTGTTCTTCCAATGTTTCATTTTTATACAATTTGTCTTAAATGGTTCCCCAAAAATTGTTAAGGGTGAGGGTTTAAAATTTTGTCGGGTTCAATGTCAGCCAAATTTCATGCAAATTGAACGTTCCGGAGAGAAATTCAGGCGGAGGAGCGATTGCGGATTTGTCGATGTTCTGACTATTTATTATTACAAAACGGGCTAGATTCAGGACATATTTGCATTGGTAAAATCACATTATTTTTGGAGCTCTAAGGCGTAATAATGAATCTATAGTTTTTAGAATTTACAGTGTGCGCTTTTAACGTTTTATGTTTTTAAGTAAAACCACTGATTTTCAAGCAAATAAAGAGGTAAATAAATAGTACAGGTTTCATTCAGATACATGAGTATATTTGTACATATTGCAATATGTACATCTTCCCATTTTTTTCTCACTTTCTCTTTATCGCGTTTCCTTTGTTCTCTCTCTTGCATTTGATTCCCCACAAATCAAATATTGCCACCCAGCCAGCTAATAATTTGTATTTATTGCGGCAGAAGTGGAGTAATTACACCTTCCCAAAAAAAGCGGGTCCTCCCACCCTTTTAAAATGTGATTCTTGCTAATACGAAAAAGTTCATACACTTTGTTCCATCTTCTCTCATTTGCTTCTACGCGTCTTTTACGCAAGTCACAGCCGCGGTTTGGACGATTACAATTTAAATCGACGTCCTCTATAAGCATTGACTGTAGGGTCGTGGCTGTGCCTGCCGGGTATTATTCCACGTTGTCCTCTCTGCCCACTCTTCCCTTTGTAGTGGATAGTGGATGTGCATTAACTTCAAATTAAGCCCTTTGAATATGTGGGTTAAACCAAGAAAGCAACTGCTGGACAGCAATGCTGGAGAATGTTTGGATTCATACGTAGCACAAAAGGACGGGAATGTGTTTAAGTTGTTGACGCAAATACGATTGCTATACATATAGATACAAATATATGAAGACATACATATGTATGTTCATATTACATATGAAAGGTTTAGAAGCAAGATGAGTCAAGTCCACTCCACAAGACTAAATATTACAGAAGGAAAACGCTATTTCTGACACACTAATACTACAAAATGCATTTTTTTGCTAAAATAAGTACTTGTATAATTCTGTCTGTGCGTGAAATTCAGCGGAATGTAATTGTTAAAAAAGAAAGTTCCGTTTGATTCCATGAGCGGAATTTTGTGGCTTTGGACTTTTCTCGCTTTGACTCTGAAACATGAATGGACTTGTACCCTGTTGCATCTGAATTCGTTCTGCTTACTCCTTATTCGGAACGACGTACTGACAAAAAAATAGGCAAAAATAGCTCATAAGCATGCATTTTCTAGATAATAAATCCTAGTTTCGAAAATTTTGGATTTAACTCCTTTTGCTTCTAAGTGCTTCTTATGCTTCGTTAGGGAGTCTACGTATATACTCCATATACTGGTATATTTTCAATTACCATCCGATTTCACCCGATATTTCTTGGTCCGTCCATTTATTTATTGTTCTGCTACGATGACGACCACAAGCTATTACTGACCAAAAAAAAGTGGACTCTTGAACAGCTCCGATTACATACGAAGGAAGGCGGTTATATATTATGTAGGAAGGAAACCTTCATTTTTTTCTGCCAATGCTATATTTTATAGAAAAAAACATGGGATGATGTGGTACGACTAGTCCAAGCCGTGTTTACTATTGCTGAATACTCAATTTCCACCAATTCTTTCTCTCTCTCTCCCTCTCTTTTCCCATACTTTCTCCATGAACTCCCCTTTTACATTCTCATATTGGTGGGCTTGGACGTCACAAATCATAACTAAACTAAAATCAATTTTATTGTTCCTTTTAATTACAATCTTGCTCAGCCAAGGTGATCCCCTTTCCCTTTACATTCACCACTAGCATGAACATGTGTGTGTGTATACATACTAGTATAAATATCGGTGAAGCCCTGTTCAAATTGATTCCAGGTGGATAGGGAAACCGATCATACCCTTCCTAAAGGTATATGCATATATATTCATGGCTGTAAGACCATTCTATAGAAGTACAAGTTTCCTGGAATACACCCATCCACGTCTATTTCCAAACGTATGTATACATACATGCATGTGTGACCATAATATCAACAAGAAAGTTGGAGAAAATATTCTTTTTGCGTCGTTACGAACCACATTTTGTGTACTTTTACAACCTTCACCAATTCACCAACCATCCTGGGAGCTTGGAGTGACGCCATGGAATGGGAATCAAAAGTTATGGGAGAAAAAAATGTATTATATTATAAATATTTTTTTCCTTTAAGCAACTATAACCTAGATAGTGGGGATAGAATTCCCCAAAAGCTCCTTGTGCTCTTCCAATATTTGAGAGTACGCACTTTCGACGTCTACATGACACGGATGATTCCTTCTTTGGAATCGTGTGATTTCTTCTTTTTTTTTCCTTGTTCTGGCTTTCACCGAGAGACTACTTTCGGTAACAGGTATGCCGGAGGAATACCATTACGACATTGTTTTCAAGGGATTTTGTTTGCTTTGTCCAATTTCGCTTGTCACAGAACACGTCCACAGCCTTTCCATTTGTTATCAACTCAATCCTATAGCCCATGTTTTTTGTTTGGGATGAGCATCACTTTTCCCTAATGGATTGCCCCCTTGTTATGCATGGAAACATCAGAGAGAGAGAGAAAACAAAATGGTGAAAGATTAAGAGAGAGAAAACATCAAGACAAGCCAGAGAAAAATAGAGACAAGCCAGAGAAAAATAGAGACAAGAAGAAAGAGAGAGACATCAAGAGAGAGAAACAGGCAGACAGAAAAAAGAAAGAAAAAGGAGAAAGAGAGAGAAAAGTAAGACAAAGCAAAGAGGAGAGGGGCAACAGGAGACAGAGAGAGAGAGCAAAAACAGATTGTTTTGGTTAACAGCCAAAGCTCCTTTCGTTTATAGGTTAAATTTAGTTGTTCAGAAAAATTGGATACACAAAGCTATCTCGCCGGGCAAACGCTGTGCATTTCCCCATTCAGAAGATGTCATTAGGAGAGGCACAAAAAAAAGATGACAAGAGCCATACACGAGGGAATATAAAAAAAATAGAGCACGCATCCTACAAGAGCAGTACTAACTCAGAAATAGACAAGACCTCAATAATGTGGGGCAAAAAGGAATGACATATATGACATGTACAAGGAAGAAATTACTTGGGAGCTACCGCAAAATTCCATCATTTCCCGTCTCTCTCTCTCTCTCTCTTTCTCTCCCTGTCTCCTTTGTGGTTAATGAGTCCACGGGGATAATTCCTGCACACCACCAAACATTGAACACAAACATGCACAAAATCACCAACACCAACTCTCTCACACTCACATTGGTGGGCATTTAATTAGAATTTAAACTTTCCTAAATGAGTCGTTTAGGTAGGACGAAAGAGACAGAGAGAAAGGGAGAGAAATAATGGGTTTTCAGGGTAGAGGAAAAAGAGAGACATCATGTTCTTGTTGTTCCATTGGTCGAGGAATTCAAAGTGTTTTTAATCACATGCTCATGGAATAAAAGTTGTTCTTTTGACAATTCCAACTCACTACGGGGAACGCCCACACTTTGACGACAGGAAGGTGGATTTTTGAAAATTACTTTCTCCATCAGTGCTGCTACCCAGGCCCGGGGCCGTATGTATGGGTATATAAGTCCTTGCTGTTTGGACTCCCATTTCAGGGATTAATAGTAGTAGTAGTAGCAGAAACAGAGGGAAACGGTAAATGGAACCTCTATCAATTTTCATTTGCTACCCTAAATGAATTCCACCATTAGTTTGTTTCGTATCTCACCTCATTCTCTCTCTCTATTTCTACTCCTTTCTCTCTTCCTTCTCTCTCCCTCCATTACAACTATATTTGCTCCACATCTGATTTCATTGGACAAACCCTGTGTGGGCGCAGAGGATCCAATATCTGTAATAATCACTGGAACAAAAGACATTGCCTCGGGTATGAGGAACGAACTTGTACAAGGAAAGAAAAAGCATTTTGGGCACCAGAAGAATGAAAAGTGGAGAGGGAGAGAGAGAGAGGGAATTCAAGGAAAAACAATGGGCTGTCACAGAAGAGCAGAAGCCCTATTTACTACTATTATACAAACTCCAACATCAAAACTTTCCCCTCTCCCTCTCATCTCTCCCCACCCCTTGAGGAAATTGTGAACGTGTGCTACTCTTTTCAAAATGGAAAGGACAGAGAAAAAGAGAGATTTCCTTTCTGTGTACAAGCACATCGCTCTAGGCAGATGCTGATGTTCTTCTCTGTGCAGGGAATTCACAACAAGAAATAGTGGGAGGGAAAGAGAGAGAGAGAGAGAATAGCAAAAGATTTTGTAGTCTTTACCATTCAGGATTGAATTAAGAGAAGCTTTAGGAAAGAGAGGGGGGAAAGAGAGAAATGGGAGTATAAAGCCTTTTAGATTGAAACAAAAAGGGAAATTACCCTGCACCAAGTACTAAAAGAAGACAATTGACATTTACCAAAGGGTGTTTGCATTGATGGAGAGCTCCGTACAAGAATCGGAGAACCAGAGCGGGGAAGAGAGAACACATGGGAGAATGAGAGAGAATGATAGAGAGAAAGGGAGAGAAAGAAAGAGAGAATGACCGGGAATACCAGAGAAAGGCAAAGAATTGGAGAGAAAGAGAGACGCTAGTGAGAGACATAGAGGGTTGTCAGGGAGAGAAAGAATGATGTTAGAGAGAAAGAGAGAGAAAGAGAGAGAAAGCGAAAGAGAGAGAAAGCGAGAGAAAGAGAGAGAAAGCTTGAGAAAGGGTGAGAAAGAGAGAGACAGACAGAGAAAGAGAGAGAAAGAGAGAGAGAG